>FIZR01025983.1:0-91937 GCA_900060175.1 Ferrisia virgata
TTTTTTTTTTTTTTTTTTTTTTTTTTTTTTTTGAGAACAATTCTCAACATTTTTCTTGTTGACTAATTTTTACAAAATTTATTCCAGCAAGCTTTAGCTGAAGCCTTTTCCGAATTAAGCCAAAAATCGCCAGAATTACAAGACGAATTTAATTCAAATTCTGAAACGCAACGAAGTTTATCAAAAAATGGCGAATTATTACTAAATGCTTTGAATTTTTTCCTGTCTTCTATTAATACTCTTTGCAATAAGACTATTGAAGATACATTAATGACCGTTCGTCAGTATG
Organism: Ferrisia virgata; assembly: GCA_900060175.1. Taxonomy (NCBI): domain Eukaryota; kingdom Metazoa; phylum Arthropoda; class Insecta; order Hemiptera; family Pseudococcidae; genus Ferrisia; species Ferrisia virgata. The sequence goes on from FIZR01025983.1 coordinate 290, forward strand.
AAGCAGCGAGGTAAATTTTTTTGAGTGTTTTAATTTTTAATAATTTTTATTTTGTTCACTCGTGGATTCATAATCATCAACAAAACCATTCTTAAATTGAACTGTAATTACTTTCTCGTAAATAACTGAATTAACGTCAAACAAAAACGGTTACTATGGTTATAAATCGATATTATGTTCTTAAGTGGTCAACGTTTTTGCTCTCGAGCCCATGTTATATAAATATATAAAACGCTACTTCATTATTTTAAATTTAGGTACTGTTAGAATTTTAATTTTGTGATCTAAACTGATAATAATTTTTCAGGATCGAATACGATGCCTATCGTATGGATTTAGAAGCATTGGCGCAAACACCTAGATGTGATGCTAACACAGCGAGAATTGACGAAGCCCAACTTAATTATCAAAAATATAAAGAAGAATTTGAAAGACTTCGAAATGACGTTGAAATTAAATTCAAGTTTCTCGAAGAGAACAGGGTAAGGTTTCCATGACTAAATAATCATTTATGATTGTAAAGGTGTCGATAATGAATAAATATTTCATTTCTGTAGATAAAAGTTATGCGGAAACAACTTTCGCTTTTGAATAATGCCGTCTCAGCTTATTTTTCCGGTAACCAGCAAGCCCTTGAAACAACGATGAAGAATTTCTGTATTAAATACAACAGTAATAAAACTTCTCCTATTTCGAATTCATCGTGGTTAGAAAATTATTTATTAATGTAATTATATTCGTTTGTAATCAATACGAATAATTCATTTGTTTTTTTCAGAACTAATCAATAGAAAGAAATAACCATATCTCCCGCGGTGGAAATGTCCTCCTTTGAATATTATCGGAGGTAAACTTGATTAAATGCTCCTTCTGAATACTCCTACGTTGTATCTGTGTGCAAGAAAAATAAACCTAATTGATTCAAAAATGAAGAAAAACAGGGTTGTGTCTTAGTTTCATTGTTACCTTTGAATTTAATTTCGCTTGATTTTTTTATCGTAAATTTTTGACTCTTATGTTATTTTGAAATGAATCTACAATTCTGTACAAAATTGAAATTAACGCGTTGACTGCAACCAGACTATTTATTCGTTGTGCTGAATTATTTGAAATCTCTTAGCCACAGATTGTAAAATTATCACCTGAATTTGACTTTCAACTTACGCATTGTTTTTTTGAGAAATGTTTCCACTATCTATACTATGTAAATGTACATAATCATATATTTGTGTTTTCTAGTCCAAATTCTAATTATGGAATTTATACATCTAAAAGATATAAAAATTACATACTCGTATACCTACATATAATTTCAGTACCTTTTCATTTCAAAGTATCTTCTTTTAATGCAACCAAATTATGCTTATGCTTAAATTATTTTATCATAAAGTAAAATATGTATGATTTTCATTTTTATACGTTTATTACTGACTTAGGTTGTTTGTATCATATTCCTTGTGTCGTTGTATTATTTAATTAAATTACGTATCATATTGGTTGAAAAATTCATCAGACGTCCTAACTTTGTATGATTATGTGATGATTGACCAGAGAAATTCGTCAATATTGTTGATGTTTTGCTTATTCAAATAAAAAAACCAAAGAATTATTGTAAATAAAATTCTCATTTTGTTTGTCTTTTTAGCTTCCTAATAAACGATTGAAGTACTCTGTTTTATTATTATTTATTTTGTACGTAATCTAATTTTGTTTTATTCATTCTTAAACAATTTTTGTTGTTATCGAAAGGGGAATTTTTTTATTGTTGATGTTTATAAAATGTAAACCTCCTTTACAATGTAGAGTTTACTCTGTGGAAAACTTACCTCGTTATGTTTTGTTCATTGTAATGTCACCAAAAGTATGTTATGTACGTACTACGTACATAACATAATGATACTTGCTGATAAAACGTAATAAACGATTTAAATGAATAATATTGTACGAAAAAGATGAAAAAATATCGCGATTTCGATTAATTTTTATTTTTGAGTGGTAACTGGGATAATGTAATTTTTATTAAAATTTCATTCGAGTAGTTTGGTGAGATTCAGCCGCCTTCGAAAAATTTATAGGCAACAGATCCATCTCATTTCCCAGACAGATAGCATTGCTGTTCGCAGATTGCAATAAACTGATAATATATATAAAGGTAGCCGAGTACATTACTAATTATTGATAAAGTAAACCGTGGAATGCATAAGTTAAACGTCTGATCATCAATGTATTCAGTGTAAACATGGATGGTGTTAATTATAATTAGTACAAGAGTAAAAAATCCAACATACATCTATTCGCCAAATTGAAACATATTACCTGCTGTGCATTAAACATGTGTATCCCACGTTGGCAATCGACATTGATAATATTACATCGATGCGTGCTTCGATAAAAATAAATTTCCAAATGTTGAAAAAATATATTCGTGTTTCGAAAATTATTGTGGGAATATAGGCAAGTAGATACCAATACTAATGTCGACTTTCTTTTAAAAAATCATATTTTCCAGATGTAGATGAAATCTTAGCGTTTAATGAAACTGATTCAAATTTTGATATGAATATTTTGCGGCCATAAACATTATTTCTTCGCATTCTTATATCAATACCATTAAGATAGAACATTTAGGAATATGGATAAATGCAAAGACGGGTGTGCCGATTGCGGTACTAATACTATTGCCAATATCGTACATTCTGTCTAATGTCTAGCTCCATATACTTTCACTGCTTTCTCCTTTGTTATAACATCCAAACTCAAATATTATGCAGATATGTTGTTGCACGCATATAACTTATAGTTTCGACGCATTCTTGTTGACCTCTTCAAGGTTTAAATTGATAAATTGAAACAGCGGTAAAGAAGTAGTTTATAATGAATCATTAAATTTATACCAGTTCATTAATCGCACTTGAAAACCTCAATTCCGGTTAAATAAGGAAGCAATAGCGAACCATTGCCTAGCTATTCGCAATTATGTTAAATCCGTCTACTAGGATCTGACTGTATGTTACGTCTTTATATGTATTACGATTGTTAACTTACATATATGTACGTAGGTATATATACTCGCACTTATGAACATACTTTACCAACAAAATGCTATACCTATGTTTATAGGTGTTGTACTACGATAGAACCTCAATGAGATATTTTTTTGTTTTCTGTTCGAAATTTCCAGTAATTTTTTCTTACAAAGTAAAAGTACCTTCTAAGTAGTTGCTACCCAGTACCTAGAACAATGAATGCTTATCTAGGTATTCGTGTCACTTCGATGAAATTATGTACCTGTAATAAAGTGGGCAGAAAATTTTACTGATTCGCATCTGTTGTTATCGCAGTATTTTAAACAAGTAGGTGTCTTTATTTGAGCTCAATGCCCGGTTAATAGATCACCTTCATTTTTATTCTCTTCGAGAACCTTAACATTATATGGGTGTGTAAAAGAGGCACATAGCATAGGAAAAGCGAGAGTGTTTTTCTGCTGATGCATACCTTACTGCGGTATATGACTTGCGAGCAAAATAGCAAACCAAATGCCAATGACTCAACATGTGCTTTGATAGTGCGCTCGGTACCTCTACAAAATTGCATAATTTTTATAATAGAATCATGAAGATGAGTATTTCATTGTTGAAGCATATTTTATTGTCACGAAATATTATGCGCGAGAAATTAAAGAATCGCCCACCCATAGTACTGTTTCCTTCTATAGCCAATTCAAAATTCAAATTCAAATTCGACCAAGTTTTGTAGGAAGTACCTCTACCTATGCAGATGTAAGTAGGTACGTATTCTTTTTTCATTTCTTGAATTGCATAAAAACCAGGTTAATAAGTATTCCAGCATGTTATCAGGAAGAAAATTATAGAAGATGCATTCATTGTTTGCCTTTCCTGCTGGGTATTCAGGTTCACGGTAACAGTTTATAAATATTTTACTTTTAACACAAAATTTAATGAATAATTTAAACAGTTTAGTACCAGATTTAAACGAAGATTATTAAAACTTTCACTTTACTTATATTTTTTTCATTTTTTGGCACAAATTCGCTTTGATACAAATTTATACAGAGAACACGATATAGGTCAACGCTAAGTCATCATATTCATGAGCTCTGAACTTTTGCAGATTGTACCTAAGTAATATATTTCACATTCTGCATTGTAAGATTGTAATGGACGAATCTACATGTGTATGTACGACTGAAGTATTTTTTTTTCTCGCAGTTGAAGAGAAAATATGTAACACAAGACGTAGGTACATCAATTAGTAATCATCTACTGACTTGAATCTGTTTGAACCTTCAATAAACATTCGAAACTAGAGAAATAAAATTTGGGCGACATTTTTCCAAATTCTTATCAGTTTCTGCACGTGAACAAAACATACGAGTACGTTATCAAAAATCAACAAACTTCTTGAATCAATGTTCTTTGTTGAATATTCACCGGTACACGCCTTTTGAGATTTCAGTTTTTTTTTTCATTTTTTTTGTTCATGTTCTACGTAGTTAATTAAGAAATATTTTACTCTACATGTTAAAAACATATCATATATTTTACCACATAGTTCAAATACCGTTCCGTTCATGTTTTTCGTTAGCTAGCTGCCGAGTTCAGTACTAAAGTAATGGAGTATCATAGCTTGAATTGACCTCCCAAGTAAGGTTTATTATTAAAAAATTATAAAGATTTTAATCATTTTACGGTAAACGTATTCATTGAAAAATATTTCAAAACGTTGAAATTTAACGTTTTATACATAAAGGTGCGTTCATGTAATAATAGCTAACGTTATACACAAACATGTGTTCTTATATAATCGCATTTCAATAATTACCTACGAAAGGATTATGCTTATTTGTGGATTATTTGTGTCATGTTTTAGTGAAGACGATATAAGTATAAGAATGATGAGAAAATAAAGCTCGTGCAAGAAAATATCATCGTCATTCATTCGATTGTTCGATTCATTTCTGCCCATTACCATTATACTGCACTCTGTTTCTATAATATACACGTATTTTTAATTTGTTTTTAATAAATTTGTTTGACTTTGAAAAGCAATATGTGTATAGGTGACACAGTTTAGACATCACTTAACAAGTTCTGGGTTACAATACCATAAAACTCTCAAGTATCTATGTCTCACATCATTTATAATACCTATGCTTACCAACTTACTTACAATTTTGGCACACACCTTAAAAGCATTTCTTTCCTAATCTTTTTAGCAAGTTCGGTACATTGTTGAATAGTAATCACGCATTACATCTATTTTAATGAGCAATCTATTGAAATGTTATCCAACAATTATACATTAAGCAAGTATTATCTATCAGTTGATAAATAATGTAGCATTTACCGAAAGCTGTTATTTATATCAGTTGATAATTATATTTTACGAAGAAAACATCATTTTCATTTGCTTGTTCGAGATTCGTGAAGCTTTCATTGGTAAGTCGAACGAATATTAATGTTTCATTGTCGTAGTACGTCTACCTATATAATACCTGCTATTCTAATTTACATGTTTGCTAATTAATTAATTCCGATTAATAAAATTATCATTAGAATTTATGTTGAGAACTGCTGAATGAAAAATTCAAGCATGAATTTTCAATCACCGTTATGAATCTTTATGTAACAGGTTAGTGTTAACGTTACACAACACACGTTCGAATGTGTACGACTCTAGCATGATTATCGTTCAAAATTCATGAACGTAAATTTAAAAATGTGTTTAAATTTCAAAAGTGTCGTCTGCGGTTACGATTATGGTTGCTTTTCGAAGTATTGAAAAATCAGGTTTGTTGATGAACATTTTTAAAGTATAAATTTTTGAACAATTAGGTATCGATAGTAGAGCAACCAGTTGTATGCGCATTGTCAAAAGTAGTTTCAAGTTATAGTTAATTAATTCGTGCATTTGCTTGCATATTAATACCAACTCGAGAATATGAGTATATACCGAAAGATACGACAAAGATATCGAAATATTGTCTCATGATCAAAAGGGAAATGACCTCTGGAGTGAAAGGTACCGCTAATTCGCGCAGCAAATGAACATTCAAAGATGAATAGACGAGAAGTCTCGTCTTACGTCAGTTCGCTACGTACAAATTCTTAAATACAGATCTGTATAATTCGATTTGGTTGAATTTTTTTTAGTCTGCTTATTTATGTTGCATGTAGTGAGACATCTTTTATCCGATACTTATTATTTTTTCTCTATCGTTTCAGGTTTTCTATGAAATGTTCACATAATGACTACTACACGATCGTTCGTTTACTGATAAAAGAATTTATTACGTACGGTTCATAAGTGAGTATATTTGAAAGCATGAATGTGGCTAAAATATTATTATCGTCGAGTTTGTTGAAATCGAAATCTAATTTCAAGTTGTACAACAACAAAATCTACTATTCGAAGAATGGATTCGCGACATCGTCAGTTCTTTACCATCCGATTCAACAATTCAAATTGACCGATATCGGAGAGGGTATCAAGGAAGTTACCATAAAACAGTGGTTTGTCAAACCATCTGAAAATGTTCAACAGTTTGATGACTTATGTGAAGTGGAGAGCGATAAAGCTTCGGTGGTTTTGACCAGTCGCTACGATGGCGAAGTGAAAAATCTGTATTATAAAGAAGGCGATATTGCTCCAGTTGGATCAGTTTTGTTAGACATACAAACTGAAGACGATTCGGTAAAAGTCGAAGTAATAGAAGAGAAAAAAACTCAAACTGTTGTTCAAGTTGAAGAAGTCAAGAAGATCGAGACGGTTTCACAGAGTAACGATAAAGTAGAAGAATTCGTTAGTATTCAAGAACAAGTATTAGATGACGTAACCGCTGCTAAACCTCTTGCAACGCCTGCTGTTAGACGAATCGCCAAAGAATATAATGTTGATATTAATACGCTGAAAGGTACCGGTAAAGGAGGTCGTGTATCTAAAGAAGATATTCTGAATTACGTTAACCAACCGGCGCATAATCCCGTCGAAGTACACGCCGGTCGTGAGATTATTTCGGGATATAAAAAATCTATGGTGAAGACTATGACTGAATCAAATAAAATACCATCATTAACTTTTTGCGACGAAATGGACGTTACCGAATTGCAGTCAATTCGTAAAAATATTTTACCTTTGTTACAAAATGAAAACATCAAAATTACTGTGTTAACTTTTCTCGTAAAAGCTGTATCGTTATCATTGCAAAAATATCCTATTCTGAATTCAACTTTTCACGCAGACAGTAATGAAATCGAATATTTGGACTGTCATAATATTGGCATTGCCGTAGATACCGAACGTGGATTAGTCGTACCGAATATTAAAAATGTGCATAATTTGAATATTAAATCCATAGCTAGAGAGATTGAAAGACTTCAAAATGCCGCCATAAAAAATGAACTAACGTTGAAAGATACAGCCGGCGGTACGTTTACCATTTCTAATATCGGTTCGATTGGAGGCACGGTCACGAAGCCGTTGATATTACCACCGCAAGTGGCCATTGTTGGCGTCGGACGTATACAAGTATTACCGAGGTTTGATGCGAATGATCAAATTAGGAAGACTTCCGTAATCAATCTTAGTTGGACGGCTGATCATAGAATTATTGACGGGGGTACTATCGCTAGATTTTCCAACTCTGTGAAAATGTACATGGAAAAGCCAGCGTTTTTTATTATTGATGCGTGATATCGTGTAAACTGGGAACTACTACTGAATTATTGTTTATAGGTATTGTGAATGCGTGTATTAAGATTGATTTATATGTATACATACGGAAAAAAAAGTCAAAGTGTTTCATTTTAAAATGCATTTATGTTTTTGTTTTCGCATTGCAAAGTATCTTACCTACGTGGGTAATCTGTGTAATCCATTTGTTGATTGTTATTTGTCTTTGTTTTGATATTAAATTGTTATGCGTTCGTCTTTGTGTTTTTTTTTAATTTATATTTTTCATTTTCAATTTTAGGTGGAGAAAATCTTATGAAGAAAATTAAGTTTGATTTTTTATTTATTTATTTATCCTTCTTCTTCTTCATTTTTATACTTACCTACTTTGATGTGAAATTTCTATAAAGTAATTTTATTTATGATATGAAGTGACATTTTTTATGAATAATGCAAATATATTTAGAAGCTCTCAAATTTTAAAATATTATATAGATTTTTCTTGTTTAATATGTAAGAAAGCTTACTCTAGGTCAGGCCTGTGTTTGTGGGATTTCAAGTTCATAATTTTTAATGAGAAAAAAATCTTCAAAAAAAATTCATATCTTGAATTAATAAATGAATGGTCATTTACAAAACAGCATAAGTCCACACTGTAAAATTTTACAGCAGACACAAAAAACTGAATATCTTCCAAAAATTGTTGTGGGCAATGTCGTACCTATTCTGAAATGTTTATCTGCACCCAACTAATCTGACTGCTTGATTGGTTGTGGTTGAGTGATGGCTTAAGACGTAGGAAAACTGTTTAATATTCTTGGATTTCTGTTCTTTAAGAGTGGTAGAGGAGAAAGATTCGACAAAATTGGATGAAAAATTCATAAAAACAAAAATCTAGAAAGTTGCCGAAAATTTTCACTAGTTGCCTTCTATCAACTTCCAAAAAAAAAAAAAAAAAAAAAAAAACTGAACCCAAATAGGTGGAAGAGGAAAAAGATTCCACAGAATCATATGACAAATTTTTTCTGATTTGTATTTACTCAAAAGACAGAGCAGAAAAAACTCAGAGTGTTCAAAATTATAGGTGTAGAACAATTTTTTGACTTGTGTTCAATAGAAAATGAAATTACAAATGAACAATCTCGCAGAATGGCCTAAATGAGCGGTAGAGAAGAAAACTTCCACAAAAAATGGGTTGAAAAATTTTGCAGGCCTGAGTTGAATAAAAAAAAAAAAAAAAGAAAGAAAGAAAGAAAAAGAAAAACAACTGAACACTATTTGGAATAATTTTGATATTAGGGCTGTAAAACTGAAAAATTTTTCAGTTTTAATTATTTAGTTCATAGTTTTCAATTTTTCGCTTCTCCATTTTAGTTTCAAATCTTTCAATTTCGGTTTTTTGAATTTCCATTTCAGTTTTAATTTTAATTTCCAAGTATTTATTTTAATTCCTTTCTTTCAGTTTCAGTTTCAGTTTTACATTTTTACAGTTCCAATATATGATGCTTCTTGATCATCTTTAGTTCTTCACTAAAGTTATATAGGATACTAAATTGTTGCTCTTGTCTAAAACAATGGATTTGGTTCGAAAAATCCCGTTGCGAGCGACACCATCGCCTAAGACCCTCGACGACGTGTACTATTCGACTACATACGCAACAAAATTGCGGGATATTCATAATGCATCAATCAGCGTTCAACATTTAGAAGTAGCCAATCAGTATTGAAGTTGAGGCGATGGTAGCACTCCCAACGGATTTCTGAAAATTTTTAAGGTTGAATCGAAGTGCACCAACTTGGTATTTTATGTATAACTTTGATCTTCACAGACTTACACTGATATGTATGTCTAAAAATGAGAAATAATTAATTAGGTAAAAATAAGATACCGCTTTCAATTTTGAGCGAAATAATTAGCATTTCAGCGTTAACTTGAACCACAAATCAAAATTTTAAAACTGAAACTAAAATTGAAAAAAAAATGCCAATTGTAGTTGCAAGATTTCGGTTTTAATTTTTTGCATTTCAGTTTCAGTATCAGTTTTAACATTTTTTACAATTTCTCATTTCAATTTCGACCTTGGTTTCTGTTTCAGTTTTTTCAGCCCTGTGAGTTGCGGGAAGGGGATTTCACTGGAGTGGATGAAACATTTTTTTGGCTTGTATTCCCTAGAAATAACTACTGAACACACATAAATAAGTGGTAGAGTGGAAAACTACTAACAAAACTGGGTTGGAAGATTTTTTTTGGCTCGAGTTAACACAGGAGAACAGCTGAGAGAAAAAGATCCAAAAATTGAAAGATTTTTTTCTGTTTAACATTCTGAAGAAACTTTAATTTCAGAACATATCGTTTTGCATCTTTGGGTTGAAGAAAGAACCTTGAAATTTTCCATACTAATATTTTACATACTGAGGTCGTAATATCGTGATACATATATGTACCCAAAATAAGAATTAGTCTACGCATCTACCTACTTTGTTCTGTCTCAGTTCTTTATTATGAAAAGGTTACCCATTTATGGATACTATAAAAAGGCATTGTTTTATAAAAATCTCGAACAATAGGTACTACTTTATGTATTATAATACAATTCAAAAAATTTATTCAGTTCTGTAAGATTTTATGTATAAACTTGTGTACTAACTTATGTACACTGGATACCCTATGGTAAGTCTGCATATGAGACAAGGGACACACCTGTATACCTAGACCTCCACTTCAGCATATAAGCAACGATATACATAGTGTATATAAAATTTTTATAAAATATCCTCACAAACGTAGAAAACCTCACAAATCGAAAGAATAATAATGAATTATTATTCAGTATACTACAAAGGTTCGATACGAAAATGCACTTCTATTGGCACATAGTTCATAGTTGTATTGACGATGGGTCACTCACTCCGGATTCATGTGACTGGTATATTTGCTGACATTCCTGTATAGGTACATCTGAACTATTGTTTATTTACTATTCACATTGTGTTTTCAGTGGGTATAACTTATATGTTAATGACCTATGCAAGATATTTATCATTATCGTCAATCAATTCGTGTGTAGCAAAGTGGCCACGAGCATGTTGGTGTTAATAAGCCGGGAGTAAGGAGTCCTTGTATGTATGTATCAGTTATTATAAAGAGTTATACTTGTACAAGTATGTGGACGTATTGGGTAGAGAGGAAATTGCTCTGTATCCCTTTATGGTATTAAAAATAAATCTTGATAAAATGTGTGAAATGGTTTAAATTTTTATACCTACCAGGTTACTTACGCTCGAAGCTCGATGTCGATGGTTAATTAATTAATTGTAACGGCGGCCGCGGCGATGGAATGTTTGTTATAATTTCGTAAGAGTTTATTAAACGATAATAAAAATCGTAATACCTCTGTATATATTTTTTAATGCGAGAATGTAAAACACACTTACGTAGTTAGGTTTGTGCTTTAAAGACGAAACTAATGATTTCCCAAATTATTTTTACATGCAGTTCCGTAAATTATGATATTACTTATATTTCTTTATCAATAATTAAGTCATTTTTAAGTGTTATTTTTGCATCAACTCATATAGCTGGAAGATAATTCTTGGAAGCCATGCCATAATTATTCATTGTTAACCGTTATAATGTATGAAAAGGGGCTTTAATTTTGTATGTACATACTACTCATATAAGTAGATATGTGTATTATGCATGATTCGTAATTCAGAAAAAAAGAAACATAACTTATTGGGGATTTCTACCTTGCTTCATTACGTATTCTTGATTCATCACGTTCAAAAGTAATTTTTACACTGGGAACCGTATACGGGTTTGTGGTACCTCTACCTACAAGAAGTATCTATGAGTAAGCGATGTTTTTTTTTCCATGGTTCGAATTTTGGCAACTCGATGAGTTCTTCAAATGCCAACGACTCTGAATACACAAACATATTTATTAAATAATGTTAACTGTTCTTTTCTTCTTTTCTATTGGTTTTGATTCTCTTACGAAAAAGAAATTGTAATTATTTTTTTCTTGTGGAACATGCTATGAATTTGAAAAAAAAAAAACACTTTTCAACTTCTTATATAGAGTTTGCTAGAAAACTTGATTAATACCTACTTCAACATAAGTAGTCTAATCGGTGGTATGCCTGTTGGCTTATTTTATGTCGGAAGGCTCAGATTTTGACTTGTGGTGTACAGATTTTGCTCAATTTTTTTACGAGCTCCTTTCGATAGTTCAGCAAAGTAACTGCCATCATTTCGGCTCCAACCCTTCTCGGATAGGTAGAGTCTTTCTGATTATTTTTTGAGCTATTGAAATTTCGCTCGTTTTTTGAATGCAACGTTTTAGCGAAAAATATGGATGGGGAGGTGGAAGGTGAATGCGGTATCTTTTTTTACTGTTTTGTGCTGGTCAAGGAGCTATCAGTAGTCTTATACAGAAAAAAATGACTGAATATTCAATCTTACCGACTTTGAATTAGTATTAATCAATATACCACTTTCTTTTTTCCATTTTTTTTTTTTAATTTTGACCACGTCGAGAGGGTTACATTACTTTTTGATTTTGGCGGGAGGGGAGGGGGAATTTCGACTAAAATTGAGGATTTTGTGACTCCTAAGAACGATGAGATCCGATTTTTAAAATTTATTAGTTAAAACAATGGCGTTTTCATGACAATTTTTTCACATTTTTAAAAGATACCTTAAAATTTGTATGTTGATTGGGAAAAGTTGTACTTTTATCTTACAAGTTGAGTGTTGAACTTTGAAAATGTTGACCATTAATTTCAAATCTCTTCTCAGTTCTGTACAAAAGTGCGCACACGGATTCAGCTTGCTTTAACCCAATTTCAACAAATAAACTGCACAGTTGAGTCGCTTGGCATAAAAATTCGAATACTGTCTGAAAATTGCAAGAACTATGCCCTTCCCTCGCCACTCTGTGTAAACTGAGACGAAATGTCCAGAGAAGAATTCGTAAAGAAATTTTGAGTGGAATTGGAAGACTCGGGTCCAGATTCTGCATCTTATTTTGATGTGGAATGAGCCTGCAGGGTATCATAGCCAAATTTTCAATCACCGAAGTAAATTATGTGACGTTTAATACAAGGACTGAAATCGCGACACTAGCACTGCTGTAGAACTATTATCGAAATAGCTATGTATTATTAGAGTCGGTATATTTATATATTACTATAGTTATCACAATCATCAGTGGTATTACCATTCAAAATAATTTAGCAACCTGAGAAACTCTTCAATGCTTTTTGCCTACCTTCTAAGTAGGCGGACAATAGTTTTTAAATGAAGGTAATCAAGGATGATGAGCAAAATCAAAACAAAATCAATAGAACAAGCAATAAACGGTTAGATTTGGACTTGGTTTCTGCAGGAGCAAAACTAAAATCAATTCAAAATATCACTTCTCACTGTGTAAGTTCTGTGGTTTGATCTGTGACACTGACATATGATGCAATGTTTTTAGCCTGAGTTTTCATGTCGTATTATCAATGAAAACCAGTCTATTACAGTCTATCGACTTACAGTTGATGAGGGGGAAATATGAACAAAATCTGTTTTGTGGGCTAAGAAGACTATTAAGACTATTTTTGGCCATGTCAGATATATTTTATTTATTTTTTGCTCCAAACACTAAAATCATTTACTGTGCTTGACACTGACCAAAATCGCTCGGTTTCGGTCAATCGGCTCAATTTGTCGGCAGATTGAAGATATATGAGTGCGGATGATCTTGGGTTAAAATTCAGTTATGCCCAAATTTGGGGGAGGAGGTGCTGAAGAGCTAAAAACGCAAAAATTGTTCCTTTTTGAGAAAATCGATGGAGAATTCAAAGTTGTATAACATATCCAAAAATCATTCTCCTAGGTCAATTAGGAGGGGAGATATGAAAGTTTTTCTCATTATTGACCTTAAAACATGGCTGTTCCTCTCTTATCTCCCTACCAAATAACCTAGGAAGTTGAAATTTGGTATGTACATGTGATTTATTCTTATTTTTAGAATTTGTTCCTCGCATAACTCCCCTCCAAATTGTGAACATTCAGTGAGGGGCCTAAATTTGCCTTTTGGGGTTTCAACTTTTCAGCCCCATTGTACCCCCCCCCCAGACTTGAAAATGTAGTTTTTGATCGTTTTTTTAGAGAGAGAAAGAAGTGCTGTATCTTGTATATTTATTTTTCATGTTAAAGCAGGAAAAGTTTTAAAAAAAGTGCAAATCATTACGCATTTGTGGATTTTGTGGAGAGCGCTGAAATTTGATTGGTTGTTCTAATATCCAGTCTTATGTACTTTACAGAAAAATTACTGCAATCTACCGTTTTTCCTTCATATATCATGTATGTTTATACTCAAAGAATTTACTGATGTTTTTACTATGGTTAAGTGTTAAGAGCTGAAGATTACTGGGAACAATTAGCAAAACCAAAACAGTAAATATAGCATGAGGAATAAAACCAAAATAAAACATACACCCAAACTTTTATCAGCGGAACAAATCCATAAAGAGATAGAATCGTTCAATGACTAAAACCGAAATAATAACCAAAAAAATGTTTTTCTCATCAGCCCTGAAGGTAATAAATTATTGATCACGGTTTGGTCTAAAAGGAATTCAAACAAAAAATTGTTTAAATAAAAATAGATTTCTAAAATTGGCAGTTTCCTGTTTCTTTTCAGTGAAGCGTTCGTTATTCCTATTGTATGCGGCGTGGAGAGTAACATTATCAAGAGCAGTAATCAAATTACAGGACGGTCACAATTTTTTTTTTCCAAGTATTTAATTTCATTATCATTCCCGATTTGTTTAAAGCATGTTCTGTAGAATGTTGAACTAATAGACAATTTTTTAAATATTCTTCAAGAATAAGATTTCTTAGTGCAACTCTGCTCTAGAAAAACCTTGTTTCTTTTACTAGAGGAAATTAATTTCCAGCATCACCACTGAAAATCGTCCATCTTCCCCTCCCTTCTCTACGATCGACCAACGAAAGTATGCAACGATAAATGCAGTGGGGCGTAATTTGAATAAAATTCAAAAGGAAAAAAATTTTACCACAAGATCGATGCTTAAAATTGGTTGTACCTAAATGAGGTAGTAAACTTGCACGCCGAGAGAGAGCTGAAGGAAGAAGGTTTAGAGTAAAAAGGTGCAACACCGAGGCAGCTATTAGGTAGATGGTAGGTAAGTATAAAAAAGGAGGTGTAGCGGTTAGCAGATCTTCAGTGCTGCTGAGACATAAAGTGAAAAGAAATATACCATCCAAAGTTGTTCTTCCACTTCTGATGTATGAAGGTGCTTCTGGTGTCTTACGTTGATTATTTTATTCGTTCTTATCTATTCGTCTCGTTGTTCGTTGGTGTGGATTAATTGGTTTCGTGTCGTTAACCATATCAGTTCGATTATTCGATAAACCATGACGGCTTTTTCGCCTACTACTTGTGTATTCATATTATCTCTAATAGCTGCTGGTATGTATTGAATATCGACTTTTTTTATTATTATATAATTCATTGAACTTTGCAATTTAGTATGTAAAAAAAAAGTGTGACATTTTTCGAATGGTAGGTGCTTATATTTTTCGATAATTGAATTCCTAAGTCTGTGTCGTAATTAACACGTATATTTGCGTGTACGTTTATTATCGCAATTATACGACTGACTTAATACTATTTCTTGTTTTCTAAATTTCTTATGCTTGTAGGATTTCCTCTGCTTATGATATTACCATATATCATATATGGTATTGTTACCAAAGGTGTTTATAAACTAAATCGTTAAATTCGATAGTTGTCCTAATTCTTAATACATAGGTATAATTGTTTGTAAACATCCATGTACATGCTTCGTTTATAATTATTCACCTACCACAGTCTGTAAATACCAACGACTCTTTTCATATTTTCACGTTTATTGCTCGTTTATAATTTAAATTCATTCGCTGTTTATTATTCAAAAACATTGCCGGTAATGAAGTTGAAATCACATGCTTTATAGGTAATTGTGCCAAGTTTTTCGCCTTAATATCTATCGTCATTTTCAAAATCTATTCATACGAGTACCCCTAAAAGTCTAAAAGTCTGAATATTTTTCTGTTTCCTTAGCGTTAATTTTTTCGTTTCGTTGAATCGAAAATTCGCTAGTAAAAAATTATTCACCGCTGCGGTTTATCTAGCGCGACAACTTTGTCTAATTTATTTCGTCGAAAGGATGAAAAAATGAATTGAAAAATAGGAACTAATGCCAGTGAACCGCTAAAATACACTCTGCAAGTAGATAATCCATACCATCGATAATGTTGGCATAGGAATCATTTATGCGGAAGTTTTATCTTTTCTGTGGCTTATTTTTTCTTATGTTTAGAAAGTATCTAAATGTTTCGTCATTCATTATCGGCTGTCTGCAAGTTAAATGTCGTATTTTAGCGTATTTTATCGCAAATTCATCTTCATTCGAATTATGTCGATGATTTGCGAAAATTTTCATTACAAATTGATAATTATTGTAGCATTGCTACAAGGTGTATTTGTAGAGATATCTGTATTATAAGATGGTAAAATTCATTTTATCAATGAAAGGACGAAAATCTGGGACAGTGAATATTTCTGTTGATCTAGATACGTGAAGAAAATTCTTAATAAACTTGTTCAAAACAAAATACCTCGAGTTGTTTATCCTTTAATGTCTCATAACCACTCGTGGTTATTAAAATTTAGAACAGCTTTGAATTTTACTACGTTGCAATTATATCTATGTATTTTCTTACTTCTCTTTTTTTTCCTCCTCTTCTTTAATATTGATAAATGATGTAGCTAGGTGTAAATATTTTGGCCATTTAATTTCTACCTCAGATGCGTGTTTTACGTTTATCTATTTTGCCAGTTGATAAAGATTTTAATATTTTTTAATAAATTAATTAACCAGTCGTCGAGAGTTAATTGATGGTCAGCAGACGTATGGTTAGATTGTATCTTTTATTGTCTATATTTATTTTCCATGACGTTTCTAGAAGGTTTTTAATATTAAAATACGATTATTACATGTGCACCTGGTTATAGGTACCTAATCTACGTACTCAACTAATATTAGTTTGACGTAGGTACATATCGTAGAGTCGAGATAAGAAAAATAATCATTACAAAAGTAAATTATATTCGTTCTCCGAATTGGTACGACCTGGTTACAATTTGTGTAAACCTGGATATCATATTTTATACTCTAATTAGTCGGTATGCGGTGTAAATATGACAGTTTATTGTAGTTTCATTTTCATATTGGTAACCCACGATGTAAATGTTGAAGTAGCCGCATTGCATTTTCTGTTCGGATAGAAATTGACATTTGTGATACGCTTCAGTAGCTTTGATTTTTCTCCCAATGAAAAAAAAAATTATCTATGTAGAACAGGTTTATTTGTTGTTATTACGTGTAATTGATACATGTATAACAATTAGAGGTGTAAAAAGTGTTGATTAAATGTGGTCCATTTATGATGATCTACTGTATATATCTACTACCTATACAGACATACACGTATACTTGCATAATAAATAGGTACCTACCTATTTGGTTTTATTTCGATCATCTTTGCACCGCACTGTTGGATTAGTTATCTAATCTAATGATGTTTAATCTATTTATGGAGGCTGGATTATTACTGTGGTGAGCTTTTACTGAATTTCATCCTCTCATTTGTGTATCTTTGATCGTAGGTTTTGAATATTTTGAACGTTCTACTTTATTTTTTGAAAAATGAATGTCGAAAAAGATTCAAGTTTCCTGAAACTGTCACTTGGCTTTTCTTTAAAATTGAAATATTGCGCTTGATCGTCTAAAATTTATATCCTGCATCCATTTCGAGAAAGCTTTTCTCAAAAAAATTTCTTTCACAGTTTTTCAGAAAACCATGAAAAAACACAAAAAATAAAATTTTTTAAATACCTATACTCTTGAAAAAAAGGGTAATGATGAAAACTTGTCTGTAATGATCATTTTGGGTTCAAATATATGTAATAATTCTATTTTTGGAAAAAATTTCAAAAAAACATTTTATTAAATTAAAAAAAAATTTAAATTGAGCGATTTTTGCAAAAAAATTAAAAAAAATTGAATCAGGATGCTGAAATTTTTACCACATTATTTTGAGGTCATTTCTCAACTATAGTGATCCTGCCGTTTGCAGATTTCCAAAAATAGCAAAATTTGGCCCACTCTACTCCATACGCTTAAACCTCTTTCTCGCCGTGGTGGCGCCGTTGCATTTTTAGAATCAATTTTTCGGTTTCATTATTTAGTATGTGATCCGACCCTGTCGTTTGTAAATTTCCAAAAAGCGTACAATTTAGCTAGGAACGTAGCCAGAAAATAAAGAACATGCGAGCCAAATAAGGACTGAAACAATTTTTGGGGGTAAAATAATTAAATTCATTGGTGAAAATGAATGAATCCTCCTTGGGTTGAGAGTTAAATTCCAATTTGCAGTGCTCAAAAATTCTAAAATTTGACACTATAGAAAAAAAAATACATGTACCTGAGCGAAGCGTGGTCGGAAATTTTGGGAAAAATTGTACATTATATTATGAAAAACTGCATTCTCAGAAATACTCGAGTAATTTATGCAATTTTTTTCGGACTGGATAGCCTATTTTTTTTAAAAGAAAATTCACACTTTTTTCGTCCATGGGAAGAATTTTGGCCTCTAAAACCTCCCTTGCGCACAGGTCTGCATCATATTGTTTACTTTTATAACGCGAAAATAAGATGTTTTAAAGTGGCGGGTGGGGGGGGGAGAGGAAAGAGAATACGACTGAAATGTTAAACCTTGGTTGCGATTATGTTGTTCCATGTGAGCCAAAATTCTCGTTTTGAAGGGAATTTTTTTCAGTGGGTACGGTAAATTATTTCTTTTTTTTGTTCGGTGACTTCGGTGGGCCAGAGCTGAGCCAGGTAAATTTTAATGTGGGCCTGGTCCTCCGTGCTCAATCGCTGGTTGTACCACTGGCAGCTTATCCTAGTCCGAATTCTTGAACCTCTGTCTCGCTGTGGCTGCGTCATTGCATTTTTGAAATCAATTTTTCGATATTATTATTTATCATGTGGGGCCTCGGCGTGTGCAAATTTCCAAAAAAAAAAGCAAGATTCAGTTCATTCCAGTCCAGACCCGGGAGCCTCTTTCTCGCCGTGGCTGCACCATTGCACTTTCCAATCTATTTTTCGATTTCATTATTCAGCATATCTGGATGGTGGGTAACTGTACCTATTCAATTGTCTGAGAGCCAAGGAATTTTCTAAATTTTACAGGAAAATATCACAGATAAATAATACTTACCTTTCTATAAATCCGAAGGTCATGACTTTTACGTCTTTCGAAATGTGATGTAGCTAGGTAAATTAAATATGTATATATGGCGCCTAGTCTACATTGCAAAATATCTATTAGCCGGGTTGCTGGGCTATAAAGTTCATTGTACGTATACTAAAATCGAACATCTAAAAGTGGACTATTTGGAAATGAAATCTTTCGACTTATTCGTATATTACCTCGTGAACTTCTACAAATTCTATTATGTAGGTACAGCCGAGTACTTACTTTCAAAAGGTTAAGACCAAACAATGATGAAAACATAGATAATGTCTTGGCGGGTTCATTATACCAAGTATCTAATTCACGATTACGTAACTAAATCAATGTCAATGTTTTTTGTCTCGTATTTGTATTACTTACTGTATCCAATGGGTATAGATAGATAGGTACAAGGTATGCATACTACATTTCAACTTTCCGGAGGGTTAAACGAAAGTATACCTATACTTACATATCGTGTTGGTATTGTAAAAATAGGTACTTTAAAATGATCCATTTATAAGTATACCTACCTTTAACTAATTACTCGTCGAATTATGCAATAAATTACGGATAATGACTTTTTATATATTTATAGAACGTATTCCAGCAGATTTTTTATACACGTTGTCTTATAAAATTCCTCAAATAACGTGACGTGTATCCGATGTCATTGAAATCATCTGTTTTGTATATATCTATGTAGATGTACGCATGCGTATCCGCAATAATGCATCTTTGAGAGATTTTTTTTCATGTACTTTGATAACTCGTTACCTGTTTTATGATATTTTGTATGTCGTATAAAAATATTTCCAGTTTTTTTTTTTTTTTTTTGGATGAGATATCCTTGAAAGACTATCTTCTTGTCGACAATTGCCGAACTCATCGTAAAGCATATTTTCGTCTCACGCTATAGGTATGCTAGACGACGAAATATGATGGACAATTGGAAGCTTAAAAGTGGTGCTTGTACGCATCGATGGGCTATGTCAGTCACGCTTCACCGCTTACATCTCCATTGTTAATATTATGCGTTGATGCGGCCAGTGGTAGTTTACTGACACTTCCCTAAGAATGAGGAAACCGTTTAGATGTGATTACCATTATTAAAATATATCTAAATAGTTTAAATACGCGATAAATATAAATATATGTTGGTACTTAATCGTCGTCATGTACACATGTAAAGTATACATAGGTATGTAAACCGCCACTGCATTATTTTGTCACCTCGACTTGTTTCAGCCATTACGATGATGATGATGGACTTTAACGACTCTGTCCACTTTCCATTTTAATTACTTTTCGATCGTGATTAAATTGTATAAACGCCAAATATATTAAATTCGGTATTCGTCATCATCACGGGTGAATGCCCAAATAGATATTTCTCTGATGTAGTAATCGGAGACGGTATAACTACCTACGGTATCCTTTATGTGTATACATATATATGAGTTGCTGATGACGGTGCGCTGATTATAAATTCAAAGTCAAACGTCCGTCGTTTTTCGTAATAAATCTATTCATTAACGGGTTATGTCATTCTCGAGTTGAATTATTTTTTAGCGCTTTTTCACGTACTCTACTATTCCATTTATAGAACCGATTCGATAATTCACGTTTCAAATGCATTACGGTGTGTGTGTGTGTGTTTCTGTTTGTGTTATATGTATTTAGATGTAGGTACATGTTCAAGGATATCGCAGTACGTTTGCCAGAGAAAATCGCCTACTAAGTTCTCATAAAGCGTTTATATAGATACGAGTGTGTATGTTTCATTCTTGTCTACGATTATAGTTCTTTTCTCTGCCTGCTTACCTTACGTGTATGTAAGTATATGCTAAAGGTATATACTACTTGGGTATATGAGAATTTCGTAGAATTTTTCATATATGATATACCCTGGCTGGAAGGTGTAGATGATTAGCTAAAGATATTCTTTTTCATTACTGTGCCGTGATGAATTGATTATCGTTTAGGTACCGAGAGAATTCATTCCATTTGCCAGACGGTAAGATGTACCTGTACGCAGACTAGTTTTGACGAATTGAATTTTTATGTGATTTTTTCGATTGTGGAGTCTATAGACGACCAATGTTCTTGGATTATACCAGCGCATTAGTTCGATGTACTTTTCATAAATTGTCGGAGAATTTTATAGTATGGATAATGTCGATGGATTTGATAATTTGAGGACAGATGTTGGCTGCAGTGTTCTTCAAATTTATGAGTTTGTTCAACCAGTTTTCTTGAAGTTAATTTATCGCTTGTTGGCCTGTGCATGTGAAAAATTTGCGTAGAAGTACATGCAGAATTGGTTTGATTTTTTTTGTTGTTGTTGTTATACAAAATAAGGAATTCATGATATTCGGATCCATGTTGTTTGATAATGATAATTTTGGAATTGATGAATGTGACATCTTATGAACGTTACAGGACTTCGAGATTTGGTGCTGGTTATGTAACTATCCTTTTCATGTTCCAAGGATATCTCTTCATTAATCGCAAAAGTTACCTCCTCATTAATTATAGTTCCACTTATGTGCTAAATTGAGTAAAATTTAATTTTAGTAAAAAAAATTGGAACAGTTTAACTACTAACTAAAAACAGTCTGTGACTGAATATCACCTTTGAATATAAATAACATAACATGGGGGGGGGGAGATAAAAACCAGACTGCTACCATTACATGATGGTGTCAATATAGAGTGCGCTGAACTAAGAAAATTACCACAAAAGTACCCAGTAAAAGTGATCATCATGTGTCATCACCTTTAATTTCTAATTACATAACGCTACAAATCGCAATTATAATGATAGAAAATCGAAAATGTATTGTGTTTTACCATGTTTTCAATCTCTTTGGTGAGTTTTAAAAAATATATTTAATTTTTTGTGATTGATAAGCGATAAGTTTCAGAAAATGGTCACTATTGCGCGCACTCTATGGTTGCGGGCTTGGAAACTACATTTGCATCACTCCGTATGTTATCAATACTCAAAGGATAACGCCTCTACTATCTTGCCATGACTTGGATAACAGATTTTTCTTTGAAAATGGATGGAGGATCATAGATATAGTTCTGCTATTCACATGATCAGAGTTGAATGAACCCGCTGGAACATTAGAAAAAAGTTAGCATATCGGGACAGTTTGATGGCAGCTTGGTTACTCTAGAAATACTTAGATGTATTTTTCAAGACTTTGAACCAAAATTTTTTGAAATCTAACAATTGAAATAATAAAAGTTGTCGTCAGATGGATTTGCGGTCTTACAGCTGACATTTGTCTAGATTGTTCTAAAAAGTTTGTACAACCATTCGTATGATAATGTAAATTCGAAGAGCCTTATTGAAATTTTGAAGAGGCAGTATCAGTAAAGATGAATCGCAATCAGAATTGAGTGAACTGTTTGAAATGGACTTGAAAAACTCATGATCAAACTTTGAGCGTTGAAATCTACAGAAATGAAGCACAAGATAATGAGAAAAAAACCCTATCTCACTAGCATTTGAACAATGCAATCTCTCAGCTTGCAACTGCCTTTACGAACTGAGATTCTGTAATCTACTAGTGCCACAGAAAGTTTGCCCAACCCTGATTGCAACCATATGTGCACTCAAGTACAACCTGTTTTGCTGATTCCCCTATAAATTTTGTATAGTTTCTCCCAAATATTTTTCATATCTTCTTGACTTTTTTCAAAAATTTTTCTCTAAAATTGTTGTACGAATTTCCTTTTTTCAGAAAGACCCCCCCTCCCTCCCGATCACTGTTTTAAAAGCATGCACTTTTAGTGAACAGATGATACAGAAAATGTTCAAAAAATAATTATAATTCGCAAACAGCGATAGAAGTTGAGGCGTTGTAAGTTCAGCCTTTTTGTGGACCATTGATACTTTTTTGATAAAACTGTGGAGCTGGTGCAATTAATTGGACCTCATGCTGGCGCAGATTGCAATAAAAATTTTTCATCAAGATAATGAAAAGAAAATATTGAGAGTACAACATGACACAAAATAAACATCTCACAGTTTAGCAGCTACAATTTACAAAAAGTAAAAAACAGGTTTTTCAACCTTTTGACCGTGAAGAATAAATTGAAAACCATTGAAACTTCTCTTTATTGACCTAGAGAGATGAAATGTGATATGTCTGTAACTCTATATGTTCTACTTTCTCCCTATGGAGCAATTTTCAATGCATGACTCTGATTCTACTGTGACTCTGGAGACAGCTTCAAATTCATTGACTCCAAGACTTTGGAGTAACTCCAAATCCTTTGTTCCTACTTTTTCATTTACAAAATTAATTTTTTTTTTGCTTACCATTATTGATTTCTATTTTGGATTTGGATTTAGGGGAATATACAATTCCTCAAAGTTGAATGGTCATCAGTCTAACGGTAGTTTGACTTTGCAGTCGTGATGAGTACTGACTTAAATTGCACCCGACACCTTTTTGACTGTATAGTTGACTAAAAGACTTTTGTCTTGGTTCTGGAGAAATTCTCCAACCTTGACTACTGTCTATCTGACACCGAGTCATGATTAACCTGACTTTCAATTTCAATGTTTATCTTAACCCTGGATTATCAAGTTTTTATGAGTGATTCTTGATTCCACCTTGACTCTGGAGCAATTTTAAATGTTTAGCTCCAACTCGACCTTGATTCCAGAATCAGTCCAGAATTGATTGAATCCTACTCCTGCTTGACCAGCCTTTGACTTCGAAGCCAAACCAGAATTGAATTTGTTTCGGAATGATTAGGAGGAACTCCCGGAATATACATACCTTTACATATTTGCCCCTTGGATGAAAGAAACCACAGTCAAAGGTCATTTTAGGTTCAATTAATTAATAGTACAGTCACTTGTCAGTATTGTCCTTAAAAAATTTCTACAAAAGGTGCAAAAATTGAATTATGCACACCACTAAAATTCATTAATTTCTCTAGCTTCCTTTAAAAAAAAGGAAATAATTTATCGGAAGTTAAGGTAACTGTAATGAATTCATAATTCATTGCAGGCATTATATTGAACCTTGACTTCATAACAGTATCACTGATGGCGAAATTTTTCACTTAGAATGGACATTTTTATACCAAAGGGAATTCATTAATTTAATTCAAGGGTGTGTTATAGTAAACCATCTAGTGAAGAAATATTATTATAAAAAAGGAACCCAGCGTACGCGTTGAATTAAATACTACTTACCATAGTAATGAATCACATTTTAGTCATTCCATGAGTCAATGTAACTACATATTGGACTTTTAAAATTATTTTCTCAGGCGATTTATCTAGATTTTTTCACCCTCACCTAACCTAACTTGACCATTATGCATCTTGTAAATAATAAATTAATGGTAGGTGTACTTAGTATGTTTCTCAAACGTAGTAAATTCTCTCATTACAACCTATTAAGCGTCAGACCATGTGCTACAGGTCTTTTTTACATGCTACAAATACAACAGTTTTGTAATTGTTCACTCTACATTATACTTGGTTACTTACTAGCAACATTTTATTGAAAGTAAATATTTTCAAACTGTACTCATAAAGTATGTACGTACCTTTGTAATTTATTTGCTGGTATTTGTAATCGTTGTAGATAAGTACATAGCTTTATCGAATTACATCAACAAAGGTCGTATAATAAAATTTTGCTTCAAACTTACAAATAAAATGATGATAGGTAATAAAATTAACTCAGAAAGCTATGCCTATAAGCTACATACCTATTCGTGTATAAAATGTGTAAATGAGTATTCCGCATTAGTCCGGTTTTAAGGTTAAATTGTAACGAAGACCTGTCCGAACAGTTTTTTATAAGTCGGCCAGTTACCATGTCAGTAGATCGTTATGTCATATGTAAAGTCAACAAATAAACTACGCTGTTACGAAGACAAATACCAGCAATTTCACTTCGGTTACGTAATAAATTAATAATAACAATGTTGCGGTTATGACAATTGTTTACAAATGGTCCGGTGTCGCACACGAGTGTCATTTAATTGTTAACTTCGACGAAGAGGAAATAAATATATCAACATTTTACCTTTAATGAGAGTGCATTAGTTTGTAACGTGTTCGCGCATAGATTAGGGATTTATTACAACAAAAAAGAAAAAAAATGGCTACGTGCAATTTTTTTAGTTCCCATGTGGGTATACCATTTTGGCTATCTTTGTACTGGTATTCTTACTTAATACCTAGTATAAAATGTATCATCATTCGTTTCAATTCAAGGTAAAGAAAGTGTAAGTATTGAATACACTTGTAGTTGTGTTTTTAATATTGTAAAAAAAAAAAGATGTAGATTGCATGACTTATTACTTAGCTTCCTGTCGTAGGGTTTATCTTCGTGTATTAACTTACTCAGTTATGCGCAGTTTTATTCGTGATGTGTGTACTTTTTTTTCAAAAGGAAGATGGTATCGAATGTAGAGAGTTATATGGGTTTCATCGCAGTTATCGTCGTCGTTGTTATTCCTTACCCTATTATTCTTATTCATAATAGAAGACTGCACCCTTTACAACGAGATGTAAGGAAATAGAGATTAATTACGTGTTGACTCAAGGTACTTGAACTTACATATGTAGCCAAGCCTGTAATCAAAAAATTTTTCATCAAACAGACGAATGAAATTTAAGAAGGGAAGGGATTACCAACCTTTGGCCTTATACGAACTGACATTACGATGGTATTAAATTTTAAAGGAAATGTTATTGGTTCTCTATCGTATTAAATTAATTGAGGAAACTGTTCAAGTATGAAGTTTTGTTCACATAAGGAGGAGGTGATAAGGAATGGTAAAACCAATCAGCTCGCGGGGAAATTGCTTCGCACTCGTATTGCTTTCATCTGCCATAGGCTGCAATTGTGCTAACATTATACGACTGTAATTTTTATTATTACTTATTGAGCTATACACATTATATGCACCTCTACCCTAGACCTACACGCGATATTACTCTTCGTCTGCTTTTATTGACGCCGACAAATGCAATCTGTGCACTTGAAATTGACGATTGGTTGGCGATTTTGTCTGCCTTGTAAGTGATACTAGGTATGGCCACTTTGGTGACGAAATAATCGAGCTATTAATTTTTTACACCATGTACCGCAGCCGCGAATTGGTTGAAAGTGGAGAAAGTTTGGACAAATCTTTCTCTAATGACAGACATCATTTCGTAAGGTGACTTGCTAAATGTACGTGCACTGAGGAAAAGTTCGATCGTTGTGTCGTAATGATAAATTCCTGGAAGATATGTAACGAAAAAATTAATACATTTAACGCTTTCATGTTCAAGGTCACGGGCAAACAGTTCCCTCGTCTTGTTAGGAAGATGAGAGGTGACTCTTTTTCTCCTCTCTCGCATTAGGTACTCCAATGCATCTGTAGGTGGCCCCAGCGGTGTTCGAATTTTTGTGCAAGGTTAACTAGATACTCATTTCGAAGAGTTTCGTAAAATTATTTTATAACCAATTCAGGTGTTAATTTTTTTCGCATCTTATACCCATCAGTGCCTCTTTGACATTTCTTCATTCATTCATATTATGTTAATATGTTTTTTCTTTCGCTTGAATTTCCAACTCTTCTTTTTCTTTTACTTCTAATACATTCAATTATCCGCTATTTTGCATAATGAGCCACGATTACGTAGGTATGTAAATTTCGATACAATGCTTGTTCTTTTTTTGATAGTTCGATATGTTGCAGAAGGAGGCGTTTACTGGAATAAAATTTTGTCGTTTCTTTGAAAGTTTGGTGAAGAATAATTTTTTATTGGGATGCAATCAAAAGTTGGAGATGGTGAAATTCTTTGGATTCTTAGACTCCTCCTTGTATAATGTGAAATACATAAATGTCAGTATTACTAATCCAAGCTTGTGCAGCAAAAAAACTTCGGAAATAAGGAAGAGAGGGATCTGGTATAGGCATAGGTGTTACTATCAACCGAATAGATTTTAAATTTCAGTTACAACAGCAGTTACTGATTCATTTCATTTACAGTTACCTTTTGAAATTGAAATGGCTGAAACTGTGAAAAATATGTTTTTGAGCTTCAAATGTTCGTGTTGAAAAAAAAGGGGAAAAAACAGAAATTAAGTCACTTTAAGGTTTTAGTTACATTTATCAAGAACTGTATGTTTCAGTTATGGTTTAATTTCTCAGTTCAAGTGATTGGTATGGACACTGCAACACCAAAATGGAAATCAGTGCGTACATGGGAAAGGGGATTGCGGAAATTTTTGGTCCAGAATCCCTCAAGACTTCTCCGTTATGCGTTTGGAGCGCTATTCACTAATTTCTGTTCAACTTGTTCACAATTCTGATTGGTCAAGATCTCAGACACAGATGAGACTTAGATTCTTTGAGTTCTATGTTCTATCTAGAGAAAGAATAATTTTAGAGTGACCAATGACCATCGAGCTGCTGTTGAGCCGGAATTAGTGGACTGCGCTTCTACAGGGAAAACCAAGCGGAACTCTAAACCGTAATCCCTTTACCTTTAGAGCAGAAGATTCATGTCTTGGTGTTTCAGTGTCTAAAGTTATTGGTTATTTCACTCACTGTTAAAGCGTATGGTAACAGTTATTGGTATATCAGGTTGGTGGTCCCTGCTCCATGTAAAAGTTTGCAAATTTTTATGTGTGTTGGTAACACAACACAACATAAAATGCACATGCAGATGTTGCCAACCCACGAAAAAATATACCCACATTGGTAGGGGTACTGAGATGGAAGGTGTCAAACATCAACGGTTTACTCGGTATTTCAGCTACAATTATGGATATACCTACTTAAATTTACTAGTAACCAAAGCAATAAATCTTACTGTGTACAAAATTACACTTTGAATTTGCAGTGCTTTTCTGCAACTGATTTTTTCTCACTCATTCTCAATATTTTGCTGTAGTTTTAGTGTTGTTCCATAAGTTCTCGTTCCTTACAGGTATTATGTTCCCATCCATTTCCATCCTTTCAAAGAATCAGTTTCAAATAAAGACGCAGAAATACCAAGATGTAAATCTCCTTCTCTAGGGATAAAGGGATTACGGTTTAGAGTTCCGCTCATTTCTCCCCATAGAGGCGCTGTTCGCTAATTCTGGTTTAATGGTCATTGGTCAAAAGTTATTCTTTCTCTAAATAGAAATTTAGTCGTTGGGTAGAAGTTATTCTTCTGCTAAACAAAAATCTGAAAGAATCTATGTTTGATATCTTGGCCAATCAGAATTACGAATAAGTTGAACCGGAATTAGTGAACAGCGCTCCTAACAGATAAATCTTGAGTAATTCGGCACAAAAATTTTCGGTAATCCCCTTACTGCTGTGCCTGTTAATTTCCATTTTGGTATTTCAGTGTCTATAGTTGCAAGTTTCCAGTTACAGTTTCAGTCAAAACTTCTGGCTACGCGCTGGTTATAGCTGGGAAACATTCGCAATAAGCAAGATTGTAAAAACTGAAACTGAAATTGAAAAAAGAAATTGAAATAAATTATTATAATTATAGTTTTAGACTTTAAATTAAAAAATGTCAGTTTTGAGTTAAAGTAGGCCTACTATTCAGTTTATAATTTACTGAAACTGTGACATTTTAAGTTCTTTTGTTATTTTTACTTCTGCACGACAATATGAAGATAGTCAGGGGCGCCACATCAGCGTGGTAAAAATGTAAAACTGAAACTGAAACGTAGATGTTGAAATAAATATTCAGAAACTGAAATTGAAAGTGAAACTGATTAGAGTAAAAATTAAAAACTGAAAACCAAAACTGAAACCGAAATTTTTTCTGTTTTATTGCCATGGCAATTGATGGTAGCACATTGATAATTCACCCTCCTCCTTGCTCCCATCTCTGAGCATTTTGAAAAATTATTTCGTCTCACACCTAATAAATTTAATTGACATTTTTGAGAATTTTTAGATAGATTCCAAATGGTTCATATCTGAGCATAAAATTTCCTGACTGCAGTGAGCTCAGTTTTGAAAAATTTCGTTTCAAAAATTGGACATCTTTTATTCCTAATTAGTGAAAAAAAAAATATGTAAAATCAATCCAACCATAAATAATCACTTTTTAATAGATTTTCTATGAGATAGAACCACTTTTAATTTTGAAATAAAGTTTTCTGTTGAAAAAACGAATGACATAACATTGATAAAAATTCGATACTCTGCCGTTTTCGTGGCGTAAATTTTTTTTTTTTGAAAATGTTAAAAAGTACATACTCATATTTTCTTTTAATGAAACAAAAGGCAAAAGGTATATATTAATTTTTTGTAAATTTAAACTTTCTCAGAGATTCTCATCAACTTTCGCTAAATGTTTTTGAAACTTTTAATAACGGAAAATATTGCTCTTTATATGTTATTTCAAGTGGTATAATTATACTTTTTCTTTCGAGATAATTACTTGTTTGTAAAAAGGAATCGTTAAAACGTAGGCTAAACATGGCAAATTATGGATATACTCTAATTTAGTTTACTCGTCTGTACTTGAAAGTTTTCATTTTCATTAATGCCTCTGTAGGAATTTTTTTAAACAGGTGAATGACCTGAATGTTAATTTCGCATTTATTCTTATTCTTTAATTTTATAATTTTGCTCCAGTTTAGCAAAAAGCGAATAATTTAGTGATTTATTCGAACGATAAATTATTGTAATGGGTAAGGAAAAGGAATAAAATTTTATTATCAAGGAAAATTGTAATAAAATTGCAACTCGATTTAATGCATACATTATAATGTACGCAGATATATGCTTACGTAGGTACATATGACATCATCATGCGATGAATAATACGAAAAACTTCCCTGTTTAATTTTAAAATGTATGCAACGTAATACGTATACGTAGGTAAGATATACCTAGGTTATCTGTACAAAAAGTCTTTTCCTATTCGAAAAACGTCGTAGCTACGCCCAAAGCCGAATAATTATTTTAAATCCTTCAATACATTTCAATATCTTACCCTTTCACTTCCTAAAGTATAATATAGTTCACATTCCAGAGCCGAAACAAGTACAAACGTGGGTAATTACTACGTTTGAAATGATTTCATTTAAGAAAGGTCACTCTCTTTGAACGAAGGTCTAATAATAATTATTAACTTTGTCTGGCTTACTGCACCTATCGAATCGATGTTATGGATTTAGTTGCATGCATGTGTGTGTTTGTGTGTGTGTGGCTTTTTTTGTTTTTATTATTTTTTTTTTTTAAACATAATAACAATTCGAGTGGAAGTGAAATTATTTTCTCTGTTATGATGTCGGACAAAACTGGTTCTAATTTGATATTACTGAATTTAGATTCTATGTTTTTTTCATGTATTTTAAACATTTTCGCGTCAACGCCGAATAATATTGCGTAACTGGTTTTCTTGACATCGCTTAGGCTGGTACTAAATTTAAACAAGGGTGTGGTCCTCTTCCTAAAAAGTCTTCAGGAAATACTATACCTATGGTGTATATGTATACCTACCTGTCGATAAAGCAATGAGAGTCGGGCTGCGGAAGAGTGTGTAGATGATATCTATATAACTTTTAAATCGATCATTTATACGAATGACTTTTGGTCAGACTGAAATCACCATCAAGTTCAATGAACGTTAATGACTTAATTTGCTCAACTTTTATTAAAAAAGTTCATTCATCCTATATTAAACTAAATTAAATTCGCGTCTAGATTATTATTAATTATTTAAAATAAATTCACTTATTAATATAGTGACTTTCAAATAACTGAATAAAATGATAATTTTTCTCGCAACCGTTCCAAAATTTCTTTGAAAAAAAATTCACTCTCTAAGCATTTGCATAAGCATGTGTGAGAATTATTCGAACGCCGAAAATTCTAACTGTAGGAAAAAAACTAGATAAGTATTAAAATTTTGCATGGAATTATTTCATGTGCTGCATGGGCGTATCCGGAATAAATTTATAATGAATTCGGTAGCTATTATGTAATTCTATAAACCATGAATATTTTAATTCATCCATTAACCTCGATGATCTTCGGCTAATTATCGTTATTCATCGTGATTTTTGTAGCCTGAAAACAAGACGTGTTACTAAATACACGCAGGTACGTGTTGGCTTCATACTAAGAAAGCTCAGAATTACTAGGTACCTTTCCCTCGAGGGCTTCTACCTTTCGCAGAAATATTTACCCTAGTGTCTGTTATTTATTGAAAAATTTTACCTAGATATGAGAACAAGATTTTTTATTTATTGAAAAAAATACCTATCGTATGACCTGATAATTTGGTGAGTATTTCATGCTGTGGACTAAAATACATACCTACATCATTCATGCAGCGTGTTTTGTATTGTTATTAGCCTGATTTTTTTTTTTTAATTTGGATGGAAAGACAGTTTAATGAAATTGAAAGTAGGGATAGGTCAACATTTACTTGAAAGATTAAAATAAAAAATTTTAAAACCATTTCTCAGGTCATATATTGGAGTTTGAAATTGTACTGGTGGTATTTGTCGAAAATAATCAGTGGCAAAACCACTGATAAAACATCTCCATTGGTAAAAATCAACAACAGTAGTGGTAAAACATTACAGTGGTATAAATCCAACCAGTGGATGTGAGTTTTTCCTCTGTTTACTAGTGGTAGAGGTAAACCACAGATTACCAGGGGTAAACCAAACAGAACCAGTTGTAAACCATATATTATTAGCGGTAAACCATCAATCACCACTGATAAACTGGCGATGGTTTACCACTAGTATTTTTTTTAAATGTTATCGGTATTTTTTTGAATGATTTTTTTTTTTGGAATTTACATCAAATTTTACTTGTTTACTTTTAGAGCAAAAATTTTCAATGTAAAATATCTTCAATTTTTTTAATAGGCAATAGACACCATTGAAAAATTATTAACTGGCATAGCTCTTAGCTTTCGAAAACATTTCAAAAATTTTATGTAATTAATGTCGATTATATTAAACTATGCTAGAACTATTCTCATTCTCAAACTCTTTACTTCCCATCAGACTCTGGAGTTCCAGTTTTCTGATTTTTCACTCTGATATCTACTGAATACGAAGCTGCCATAAGTGATAAGCCCAGAGAAGCCAGGCATCGCCAGAAAATCACCTGGCACTGATTTGACTTCTCAAGTAGAAAAAAATAAATAAATAAAAATAAATATCTGTCATGGCTGGTCTTCTAGGACCCCAAAACGAATTTTGTTGACACCCCCCCCCCCGACTATCCGCTGTTGATCGATAGACGGTAATAGCCTAGTTTTCATTGACAATCAAGCTAATAAAAAAGGCTATTGTAATTTCATACTTTCATTAAGACTTGTATAAATATGTAATATAAACCATACTTTAAACAACGCAAATTATTTGATTGATTGAATATTCGGGAGGATATTCTTTCGATTGCTGAAAATTTTTTCCCTCGTTTCCCTTGCTAACACCAAATTTTTCATACGAAAATGTATTTTTAAACGTAACAATGTCTCATATAAGGTATTAATCGAAGTCAAATAGTGAATCTGACGTCACTATCTTATTCAGGGGGCTCCATTCATGCGGAAACGACACCAACATTACCAACCCAGCTATTGCTCCAAAAGTGGGGGAGCAAAGTTCGGTGAGACTTTCATATGATTTTATATAAATACAAATACCAAATATGCAAAATTTTAAAATTGTCTCCTTATAAATTGTTGTTTAGTATGAATTTGCATTTTTGACTCTTTACACCCCCCTCCCCCATGAACCCATCTACATAGTTCGGTTGAATTTTTGAGTTTTTTTAGTTTTTAAAGATGACCCACCTTCTTAAAAAATGTTTAAAAATTCCTAAAAATTGTTGTTATTAAAACATATATTTTAGCGAAAAAAATTCCATATAACCCTCCTAGAATACGCACCTGTATCAATTCAAATTTTTTGTCTCGTCAATTTCACCTCTAATAAAGGATGAAATCTTTTGAAAAAATTTCTATTGCTGGATCCATGTTTACTCTCAACTTTTGGTTTAATACCGTAATTTTTTATCTACTTTGGGTAAATATAGAATTTTTGGAGAGGTAGGGTGGGGGAGATTGTGAGTGAGAAACATTTTTTGAGGGTAAAATTTTATTGAAGGGGCCTAATTTTGAAAATTTGAGAACAAAAGCATTTCGTTTTTTTTTTTTTTAGTGATTTAGTACCTATTTTTATTTCCAAATTAGTTCAGTTCAGCGTTAAAAATTTTCTTAAAATTCATATTAAAAAAATTTACTTCAGTTCGTCAAATTTTCCAAAAATCAATTCTAGACTTCGGCCTTAAGAACTCTTCTCGCGAATTTCTATTTTGTTTCATGCATTTACTAAAAAACTGGAGCTATGATATCAAAAAATGAGTGTTAAATTTTTCAAAATTTCTCCTCCAGTTGTTCGTATCCATAACTTTGAAAAATTTTGAATTTCCTATTTTCGAATTTGTTTAGTTTTTACATTGCATTAGCTGAGACATTAACATAGCCGCATGCCTCCACGGCAAGAGCCCGGATACCACTTCCGGATCGAAAAAATTGAAAATTATTGCTTGATTCCTATTTTTTTTCAAAACGTTAACCTCCCTTCGTTCAAATCAAGAAAGAAGGGTGAGATTGGAAACAAACACTAATCTCCCCCCCCCCGGAGCGATCATTTCCACACGGAAATTCATCTTTACAGACGAAAAAGCAATAAAATTCAGAATTTAGAGCTTAGGAATATTTCAAATCTTGTAAAATTTGCTTTCACTTTTAGCACGGGCTATATATTTCTAACTTGAAAAAAATTCAGTAACCCCCCCCCCACACACACACACACAAAACAACAGTTGTTACACTACTGAGAACGGATAGGTGTCAATTTTAGAGTCAGGAAAATCGTTTTAATGAAGTTCCAAACCCAATTTTACCAGTAACAACATTTTATAAATTTAGATTTTAGTATTTGTGGTGTGGATGATTTGTCAATGGATAGAAGTAAGATCAAAACACTGTTTGAGGCATTAAATTAGAAAGGTCGTGCTGAAAAAATTTCTTTTCCGCTTAAATTAAGTTGCCCTTATTTGTAACTACCCCACACAATCTTATTCATCTTATTTCTTTTAGTTATGAGGTTGGGATCCGAAAAACTGAAATTTTCATGCCAAGTACCAGAAGGAAATTAAGACATATTTTTTAAGAGATCCTCGCTACACCACGCAAGCTGAAGTCTTCATTTCTCCATTTCTTCTTATTTTGTTCAATTGGGATATTTTTCATTTTCTATTGGAATATACCTACCGGTGCCTACTTATATTATACATATTAGTTCCTTCTAATTTCTGCCGAATCATGTTCCTTTTGATTGAATAGGCGAATATTATTGGATAGCTGTATTACTTTAATTGTATTCGATCCATCAATGATATCGATCTTCTGTGCAATTAATGTATCTGATTTTTTTTTTCTTCCATCAAACCAAGTATTAGAAGGTGAAACAAAATATTTGACAATATCAACCTTGTTAATTCTAAATCATTTTTAGAAATATTCAATTAGTATAATATAAGAGTTGAAAAAAAAAAGAAACAAAACACAAATGAACACTGTTGAAGGTTTTATCGAAAAAATATTCAGGTCGTTGGATAATCTACCTAGCTCTATTACTTTTAAAAGATATATATGTATATCTCTGTCTAAAGATATTATTGTAATTGAAAAATAAAAAAAAATGAAAATTATTAATACTATAGAATGAAATGATTCGTTAGTAATCTATCGTAATTATTACGTTGCTAATAGAACGAATTTCAAATCCGAATCTTCGCTATGCAAAATCGTATGTTATAAATGTAGACATTCGTGGGAATTTTTACAATACATTTACATTGGATTCTGCCCACAATGATAAAGCAAAGTACGAGTATGTAGGTACAACTCGTATCATTTAAATTAATACTAATACCATCAATTAAGAAGAATAAAAAAGAATACCTATCTGGCTGGCAGAATGATGTAACGTTACCGCGTTTGGTACTCGTACACTTAGCATTGCAGATAGATATACGTACTGTCCGTAGCGTACCATTGAACGCGTAAGAATTTACGCAAAATGCTTTTATTTATTTTTCATACTTCAGAAATAATACTACATATGACTAGAGTTCGTGACGACCATTCACTCGAACACAATATGAACGTTCTGCTAGACTACGGTTCGTAAATTGTTCCTTCCACTTGATTCAGATAAGAAAGAACAATCTCTTATAAATTTTCATTTAGGTATAGCCTATTCGTTGTTGTACGTGTACTTACTTTCCTTTCTTATATTATCTTTTTTTTTTTCCGAAGAAGTTTTGTTTTATTGAAGCGACGACGCGACGCGAGTATCTGTATCTATGTACCTGTCTGTACCTACCTGTAGACATAGGTTCAGGTAGGAGAGAGAGAGAGAGATGTACATTACATACCTACCTAGCTAGCTTTATTGTATATATGTACGTATGAAATTGAAATATAATCCTAGAGAATTCAACTTATGGTATGGCACGAACGATGAGATGAGAATTAGATCGCGATTAAATTTTATTACTCGAAAGCGAGCTCATCCATGTGTAATATTAATTGGACTACAGAAGCGAATAGCGTAAAATGATATAATTATTTGTTTAGAAAAAAAAAAAAAAAAAACTCCCTACAGCGTTGATACAGCCTATAGGCCTATACTGTACATATTTACCTATCTACCAACCTACGCAGAGGGGACGTACACGAAATACATACTCGGTCGACTTAGTCTACTTACCAACGCCATCCGCACGCTCACACATGCACGCTAAATCCTCGTACGTTAAACGCAAAGACGCTTAGATTAATTCGTACTATTCCAATAACTTTCATTTTTTAAAGAGGAATCCAGAACTGTAAAACTGAGATAAGTATTATGCAACCAACAGGAATAATAACGTGCGGAATAGTCGACATCTGCGCGCTGGTTAGTCTAGCTCTGTACTCCTACCGGCAGCCATATATATTCTATATAGCTATACATACATTATAAGAGTTATTCATCTTGCCAACCGGTGTTACGAATGATGCGTAAACGAAATCTTTGGCTCGTTCGTATGAAATGAATGAGATGAAAAAAAAAAAAAAAAAAATTACCAGAAACCACGTGTATTTTTCAATCGATCATCGTTACTTACATATTGATCCGATAATAGCTACGACAAGTTTGACGACGAATATTATCACGGCGAGAAAGTGATCTTGGCTTTGATATAGAACACAGTACATACATTTTCCCCTCGTGTACTCCATTTTGCTGACTATTTCGTTCATTATCGATACAATTAATTGAATTTTATATATTTCATTTTCTGTTTCAGTCAGCAGTCAGAAAGAAGATTTTAAATGTCCGGACGAATACGGTTTCTATCCGCATAGTTCATCTTGCGATAAATACTGGAAATGCGACGGTAACGTTGCCGAATTGAAAACCTGCGGTAATGGATTAGCTTTCGACGATACCGATCCAAAATACTTGAAAGAAAATTGCGATTATCTACACAATGTCGATTGTGGCCAAAGGAACTTACTTGGCAAGTAACCAACCGATTCATTACGTGTAATTTATACGATCTCTTGCAAACGTGTTCGCATCAAATATCCATGGCCCGATCGAGTTGGGATTTTTTTTTCTCCTTTTATTTCGGTAAATGGGTAATAAAAAAAAGAAAAGATGTCAGTACGTAGACGTACGTACAGGTAAAATGTAGTTTGGTATTAGGTTGACTAACCTCCTTGAATGAAGTTCATTGCTAGTATGTATTTAAAAATTTGCACGTTTTTTTAACAGATCTTCCGAACTGATAACAATTGAATTATTCGAAATTATATTATAGCCTACGATTCGAGTATATATGTATCTGTGTACCTGCCTCTGTGTGTAAGATCGCACAACTAAACAATAACTACGCGATAACCTTTACTCGGTTATTTTTACATTATCTGTTTGATTCGCTTTGACTATTATCGTCGTTCTGATTATTCATATTTTTTTTTTTTTTCTTCTTCTTCTTTTCTTCTTCACTTTTACGTACAAACAATTTGAAAGAATTCACCCTGACCAACTTCCATTTTCATTAATCACATTAATCACTTCCTCTCATTATGTATTGTACGTTGGAAAATTAATGAAGATGCAGTGCCCGTATTAGTTTTATTGTACGAAGGTACCGTATACATATGTATGTGTGTACTTGTTTCGCCTTAAGGGAAATTTCATACACGTTTGTTCTGTTGTGAAGTAATTAAAAGAAATTTATTAATTTGCTACTCGAATGACTGGCATGTGCGTGTTGAACGTCATTGTCGTCGGTCGTCACGTAATCGTTTCAATTTGCCTTGGAATATTCGAGTATACTGTATTAAACACGTGTGTTAATAAAATTGCATATTTATCGCCGAAAATATACAACATGTGTGTATGTTTGAAGTGAAGCAGATTTGGAGAAATGTAGGCGTAAAATTTCAACCAGTTTGGAACGCAAATTTTAAAGTATCGACTGAGCTTGCTTTCTTAATTCAGTGTAAGTTTGTAACCAGCTTGAAATAGCAAATGATGCTCAGATTCCAGTAGGAACTTGACGTGGCAAAGTATTTGCAGAATAAACTCTGCGCCTACCACTGAGAAAATTTAATTTTTCCAGTTCTCAAGTACAGGGGTTAAAATTTTAGTTTTACAAGTTTCAATTTTAATTCCAATTTCAATTTTTAAATATTCATTTAGATTTCCATGTTTTGGTTTGAGATTGAATTTCAGTTTTACATTTGTACAGTTCTGATATGATGCATCTGAGGACCCTGACTCTTCTCACATGGGTGCATGGTCTAAAACTTGACTAAACAAATGTAAATTTTGTATTAAAATTTTTTTGGAGGGAAAGGGGGGTAAATTAAATAGGTAGTGTGTATACTTAAATTGAAATCAAAATTGAAAATTAAAACTACAACCAAAAAATATTAGTTTCAATTTTCTGCAATTCAGTTTCAGTTTCTATTGCAGCTTAAAATTAGTTTTTATAGCTTTGGAATTTTGCTGTTTCTGAAGTATATGAACGGGGGAGGAGGGTGGAGGGTTGTCAAAAAAGTTGATGAACTATATTTCAAAATGGGGGGGGGGTAATTGAATATGTATTAAGTATACAACATGAAGCTGAAATCAAAATTTAAATTTGAAAATTGATACTAGAACCAATAAAATATTTTAAATTCAGTTTCAAAATTTTAGGTTCAATTTTTTGCATTTCAGTTTTGTTTTCCAGTTTTAGTTTAAGTTACAGTTTAAAATCAGTTTTTACAGCCTTGAAATTTTGTTTTTTTTTTTGAAGTATATGAATAAACTAGGGAGAAGGGCTGTCAAAAAAGTCGATGAATGATTTCTGAAGATTCAGCAACATTTGCGATCGTTGCTATTGACAAAATTTCTTTAAAAAAAAACATTTTCCGTGAGGCTGTCAACAAAAACTAAAACTGGAAGTGGAAACTTGAAACTTAATTCGATATTTTTAAATATTTCAACTTCAAAGTGTAGCTGTAACTGAAACTGAAATTCGTTTCAATCAACAATATCAACAAGCAACAACTCAGTGTAAATGTACGATGAATAACAAATCAATGGCAAAATGTTAGTTGTTTACAAATGGTATTAAAAATTTTTTCAATAAGAAATTTAAGAATTAAAAGTATAAAAACTAAAAAAATGGCACGTAAAATAAAAAAAAGTAAAGTAAAGTAAGTAAAATATTTAAAAAATGAAAAATAAAATAATAAAAATAAATTAAAAAAAATTTAATTAAAACAATTAAAAATAAAAAAAGTAAAAAATTAAAAAATTAATTACAAATTAAAAAATTTTAAATTTTAAATTTTAAATTTAAAAAAATAAAAAATATGAAAAATAAAAGTATTAAAATAAAAAATAAAAAATTAATAATAAAAAACAAAAACTAATAATAAAAAAAATGTAAAAAATTAAAACAAAAAAGTAAAAAAAAAATAAAAAATGAGAAAACCAAAAAATGGGAAAAACAAAAAATTGAAAAATATTAAACATGAAATTAGAATAATAAAATTTGAAAAAAAGTGCACAAAATAATAAAAATAATACCTAATAAATTAAAAGAAAATATCAAAAAATGAAGGAAAAGATACTGATAAAATCGAACAAATGTTGACCTATTTTTTTATTCCGGTATACACGATGAAATGACACCCATTCAGGAAAATTAATAATTTTTTTTAGAAAGGAACCGAAACGAAACCTATTTTTTAATTTCTAAAAAATTAATAATTCCTCCGTACGTACAATCGCGATATGCAACACACATTACATCTTCGTAGTGTATTATACATATCTCCCATTCCTTACGCAACGTTATTGTTTATTTTTCTTTACAGAACCCCCAGTAAGCACACCACATTGTCCCAGACTGTACGGTATTTTCCCCGATGAATCAAAATGCGACGTATTCTGGAATTGTTGGAGCGGTGAAGCCAGCAGATATCAGTGCTCACCAGGTTTAGCTTACGATCGCGATTCTAGAGTTTGTATGTGGGCTGATCAAGTTCCCGAATGTAAAGTTGATGGTAAGATAAATCCAAATTCTTCTCTTTTAATTCTTCTTGATTTTTATTCTAATTATTGTAAATTCAAATATTCATTTTAGAAGTAGCGAACGGATTCAATTGTCCAGCTCCGGGAGAAGTCACTGCCTCCGGAACATTCTCCAGACACCCACACCCGGAAGATTGCCGTAAATATTACATCTGTTTAGAAGGAACTGCTAGGGAATACGGATGTCCTATTGGTACAGTTTTCAAAATTGGCGATACTGATGGTACTGGAAACTGCGAAGATCCCGAAGATGTTCCTGGATGGTAAGTTTGTTATTGTGATTCTTTATTTTGTACCGGTAATTTATCGGGTTGTAAAATATATAGCTAGAGCTATGTACAGCTTGAAAAAGGTACTCCTATAATGAGTATTATAGCAGTTGATTTAATCTGAAACTTGTGGTAGGAACGTGCGTATCTAGGGTATTTTTAGTATGCTCGATTAATTCAGCTATATTTTGTAAATTTTTTTTATCTTTATGAAAATGCATAAATCATCCGAAAAAAAATTTTAGTTCGTAGAACGTATCGAATTAAAAATTTAAATTAGCATGAAAAAAAAATTTTCATTGAATGCCATATAAATAAATCTAGCCCTGTCTGTATAATTTTTATTACAAGATGAATTTATTTGGCAATTTTACAACTTCCAGATGTTATGTGCCTACTTATTGCGATTTTTTTTTTTTCATCTATATTTGGTCAAGGGCTATTTTGCATGTTACTTGATATCTCTTATTAATATTAGGTACCTACTGTTTTGCTTTTTGTTTTATTTTCGCCATTCTA
The DNA here is from genome assembly GCA_900060175.1 of Ferrisia virgata. NCBI lineage: Eukaryota > Metazoa > Arthropoda > Insecta > Hemiptera > Pseudococcidae > Ferrisia > Ferrisia virgata. Next base: position 40,810 of record FIZR01025983.1, read on the forward strand.
TTGGCTTTCTACTCTTTATTTTACTGTGTATACTTCTTCTTCTTCTTCTTCTTCTTCTTCTTCTTCTTCTTTTGGTCTACGCAATTTTTTCACTTATCGATTCGTATTCCCCCGAAATATAGCGAAGACTACTACGGAGATTTAGATTTGAAAACTATCAGAAAAAGCGAACTACATCTAGGACTTAGCAAAAGCGGTAGCTCAGCTAACAACAACAATACACCACCGCCAGCTAAAAGCAGCAGTTCTAAGCCAAGATCAGGTCCATCGCCAGCAACCCCACAAAGACCCCAACAACCAAGCGCTCTGAATTCGCAAAGAAATAATCAATTAACGCCTAAAGACGCAGTTTACGACGAAGAAGCCATTTAAACTGTACCGGCGACGACCATATTTATTGTTGAAAATTTAAAAAAAAAAAACAACGAATGATCTTTTATATAAAAAAAATTTCTAATCGATCAATCATATTTTCTGAAATTTGGAACGCTGGTAGATGGTCAGTTTACATGTCAGATATCGTGATTTTTATATTGTTCTACATGGTATGACTTTTTTAGACTAAGATTTTTTTCTTTCTTTTTTTTTTAATGAAATTTTTGTGTTTTATATGTGAGCGTGTGTAAATGTGAGTGTACTTTTTTTAAAAAAAAATTCGAAGTCGTGTTAATGTGCTTTTACTTTTTGTTATTTTTACATAAGCAAGTCTGAAATAATTAATTTTATATACCTACTTGATTATTTTATATAATGTCTTGTCGTTAATTTCTCTCTATTTTTATGATCTAAGCATTTTTTTTTCTCTGTCTATCCGACCTGATTTTAATACTCATTGTAAAATTATACTTATATAAAGTAGGATATAAATGTAGTTGTAACATTTTTAACGAGTTAATCAAAACAATCAAAATTTTTAAACAATCGTGTTCCCGTTTAACGAACAAATTCCTACAAAAAAAAAAAAAAAGTCAGTCATAGTAAAAATTACTTTTTTATATTTAAGATATAAGTAATATGAAATAGGTGTAATTTGTTCACCTAAAAAAAAAATTAATTTTACCTTTTACCTTCCAAACCTTATGATTTCAATAAAATGTATTTTTTTTTTACACAAATTGACGTAGGTAAAACTAAAGTTCGAACATATTCAGAACTTTAGAACTCAAATTACTTTTTCTTTTCTTCTTTTAATGTAAATAATTTATTGAATAAATTTATTTTGTAAAATATATATTATTTTATGTTGTATGCTTTTTATTTATACAAGGGGATTATGGTGTAAGTGAATATTCAACTCTTCTGGCTTATTTATTCTTGCGCATATGCCTGCCTATAACTGTATATTTTGGACTTGGATCTATAAAACAACGTTTTAACGATTTAAATTCCACTAAAAAACCACGACTGTTCGCTCGAAATGAATTAAAAATTTGTATGAAATGAAATCGAATGCGAGAATTGATCTTTGAAAATAAAATTGTTCACTATCTTGATACACTTTCGCTGTGCTATTTTGCTTTCGAGTAACGCGAGCGAAATTTCTTGGCAAACCTATTTTAGCTTTCTTTTACTTTATTGCCAATTATATCTGTGTACTTTTAGCTTCAGATAAAAAACCTATCGCTAATTTCATCATTCTACCACACACTACATAAATAATCGAGTTGCGGAAAAAATCATTGAATAGAATTTTATTGCATAATCGAAACAGTGAGGAAAATGTGCAGATTTGGTTTCATCTTTATTTGATATAAATTTTTATTAGAATAAATTTTCGATTCTTGATTAACATATTCATGACATTTTTAAAATAAGAAATATTCTACCCGCGTTAAATACAGGTATCAAAAAAAAAAAAAAAAAAAAAAAAAAAAAAAAAGAACGGTACTTGTAATATCTTAGTTATAAATTTGAAGGTCAGTATGTCAAGAAAAAATTATTGAGAAAATTTATTCAAATTGGTTTCACCTTTAAGCTTTTTAAAACCAGTTTATCATTGAAGGAAAACAATCACCGTAGCCTAAATTGAAGAGGAAAAAAATTCTCACAGGTGTAGGAATTTTAAAAATAATTTTATACCTTTTTTTTATTTTATTTAAAACTAATAAAGTCGACTCAAATCGTTACCTAAGGGTTAAACGAATACTAATTTGATACGATTGAAAAAAAATGCTACATAATAATTTGTATAGGATATGAACATCAAACATCATGGCTCATGGCTGTTATACAATTTATAGAACACACGCCTTGTCTAATATCGTTCCAATGCCGTTACTTTTTGAATAATACATGACGCCTTATTACATGTGTACCAAAATGAATGGACCGTTATAAAACATTCAAAATAATCGTATTTAATATCCGCGCTGCGTATACATACACGTAAGTCTAGGTACCTACCTACGTACGTGTTATGAATGATTAATTACGAATTCGATCTGAAGTGTCATCATTGGTTGTAAAATTCTCCGATTGAAGTATCGCGATGAGATGATCCTAGTAGTTAATACTGTGATGTATTACCGTGTTGAGAATATTACTGATTGAGAAAGTCTGATGTACTATAAATTTCATAATGATTAATGCCACTTTCTGGGTATAATTTTGTTTTCGTAGGAAGGAAAGTTATACAGGAAATAATTACCTAATTGATAAAAAGAGGAACACTTAACCAGGAATTTGAAAGAGATGATTTTTGTTTTTATTTGATGTTCTCTTTGCGGAAATTTTATTTAAAATACAATTTCGAATTTTTTGAAACACGAAATAAATTATTACAACTTCTTCACTCACTCGAGTAGGCAGAATCTCAGCTAGGAATTTTTTTTAGAGAGGGCCAATGAAACTACACGGTGGATAGTAAATCAAAGAGAAGTATATTAACACTTCATTACATATTTCACAAAATTCAAAATTTATCACGTAAATAGAGGGATACAAATTCTTTCATTTGGTAGATATGACGTTAGGGCATTTTTCGAAGTTTTAACTTCAATATTGGAAGTGTCAATCAAAATTTTGAACAAATATACTAAAACGAAGATTTTGAAATACTTTTCTTCTAAATGGACGAATCCTGTACCACGGTGAGTAGTGTTAATCTTGCCCCCCCCCCGGTAACTAGTTTGCAAGTCTGCTCAAGAGATCCCCGTCTAAGCTGCTAAAAAATTTTAAATATTTACAATCTTGAAAAATTTAATTCAAACTCAAAGCTCGCATTTTATTCGAAAAATGTCTCCATCGTTCAATCAGGTTCCTGTAAAATCATGTTAAAAAATAATCCATTTTCGACTATACCTTCAATAGTTTTTTTTGCATAAATTCCTCATTTTTTTATTATTTTCTTTCCTCATTTTTGTAAAAATATTAAAAAGACAATTACTATACACTAGAGTGTCCCTTATTTCGTGAAAATAAGAATTTCAAAATTTATACTCCCTAAATTAGTTACAAAATTTTCAAGAGGTGTAAATCTTTCAATTTTTGAGTTTTTTCAAAAAATGAAGATATCATCTTGCAGAGCACAACAAACTGAGCATAAAACATATGAATAATATGTTGCCTAGGATCAAAATTGTAGAGATTGACAAAAATATCCACGCTTCTGAAATAAGAGTCAGAGTACATCACAAGTAAGGTAATTTTTGATAAAATCATCATTATAGTACCGCTTCCTTTTGAGGTAAGCGACTCAAATTTTTTGTAATGCATTTCCTACTTAAAGTAAATATGCCCAGTAAAAATGGTTGAAATCGAGGAATTAGTTCCTTTCCTGACCCACCCTCGTACTTATTTCAGAAACATGGATATTTTTGTCAATCTTTGATCTCTTAAAACTCTTATAATTTTGACCTAAGGCAAAAAAACTGATACACAAGTTTTACGCTCAGTTTGTTGTGTTCCACAAGATAATAAGTTCATGGATTAAAGGGCTTTGATTTGGTCGAAACACAGCTTGAAGATGTTTTGGGAGTAAAGGGAAAAAATTTAGGGGTATGCGTTTTGAAATTCCTACGTTCGTAAAATAAGGGATACCCTACCGTACAAATACCACTTGTACCTAATTCTGAGTACCAGAGAGGAAACTGAAGAGAAATAGGTCGGAGGGACGTATTTTTCTCACAATCCAAGAAGTCGATTTTTACCTGTTGAAACAGCTCTGGCAACATTGATTTATGTACAATTTCCTAAAATCAAAAATTTGATTTAAACATACTTTACAAGGCTTAGTAAGAATTTTGAGGAAGATGAAGCCCAAAAATCTACTGAAAAATTACTTTGAAATGTTTGAACTATTCTTAATCGACAGAAAACTTAAAATTATACTTCGCCTACTGACTACGAGGAAAAAGAGACGGGAGAGCAGAAATTACTTTTTGAACGTTAAAAACAGCTTCAAATCACGCTCGTAGCATCTCATAACAAAGCTAAATCAGTTTAGGAAGCTGAACTTTAAAATTTGAATTTGGTAGGTGTCTCACATGTTAGGAGGCATGGAGAGCTAAGCCCTTCCCTAATGTTGACACAGCCCCCTCCCCCCATGTTTGCGAGAAAATTTATCAAGTTTGTACGTCTAAAAACAATGAAAAGTCATTTTTGGAGATAAAAAAATCCTTAATTGCACATTTTTGGACCGTTTATTCTTGGTATTTCGCCAAATCTTCCGCTCACTTCGCTCGAGCCAGATATTCTTCAGATTTTACAAATAAATACAGTAAATTTTCGCGTTTCGTTTCATTACGACTTTTTTTTTTTTTTTTAAATGGCGACTTAAGCCCCCAAGAATTTTGATCTATCTTCACCTATGTATGAACTACAGAGTAAATTTTTGAGCATGTTGTGACAATTTTCTGATTTTAATGTGAACTATGGGTACTGATAACCTAAATTATAACTAAATAATTGTAATATGGAAAGTGTTACTATATCTGAAGAGAGAAGGGCAGGAGACGGTGGGGTTTTTAAATTACTCTTAAAAAATTGAAGATGAGGACGAAAAATGAAAATCATTAAAGCATATCTTTAAATTCTAAATGCTGAATTTTACATATTTTTTATGCTGAAAACAACAGATCGGCACGAGGGGTGAAGTAGGTGCAGCCTTCTCGCACCCGGCTTCAGTTCTAAAAATTGGATTATTAGTTGTTTTTTGAACTAATTTCTGTTATTTTAGAACTATTTAAAATACCACGAAAAATCAGAATTTCGAAGGGATTTCAAAATCGATGATATTCGAAAAATAAATTCCACCTGTTGAAAATTAATTTTATTTTTTCCCTTTTAAATTGAGAGGCGTATGAGAAAAAGATAAAAATTTATTAGAAAAGATTTTTATTCTATGAATTGCAGTTGCCTATCTGTAATTTCGAAGGATAAAGAGAGAAAATGTACCCACCTACCATACATATGAATTTTTGAATTTTATGTACTTTTAAATCTTTTTTTTTTTGCTGTCAAACCTAACAATTCAGTTTCAAAATTGAAATGCAAGTGAATACTTCATAATTCGTGCTTTTCCTTTCAATAATATTTTGTTTGGTGAATTTTAAGCACCTTCTAAATACTCAGAAGTATTTTAAATTTAGGTCTGTGTTGTTTTACCAACAACGCAACGTGATAAAACTCGAAAACATCATTGCGATACCAATAATACCTTCAATTTCCAACACTATATGCGATTGAGAGCTCATGAGTGAAATGAAATGATAAATACGGGTCTACAGGGTCATTACGATCAAATATACATATTTGAAATTAAAATCTAAGGACATCACTAACGTGAAACGTAATATTGAAAATCGTGCCATGTTCTAGGTATTTTAGCAGCGCAATTAATGCATTTTGTGGTTGTTTACAATCTTCATTCTCTTTCAGCCTTCAACTAAAAATAATATCCTGACGATATCGTCAATTTCCAGTAATAATTTATTTCAAAACACGAGTTAAATTTTCAAATTAGTAATTCCAATCTTATTTACCACTCTGCAGTATTAAATGCATCGATACTCTACACTAACATTATAGTTTACTTTAAAAAAAAAATAAATAATAAAAATAAAATTGTACTCGATATCATCGCCTCCTTCTAATTTTGAATATGCAATTTAATTAACGCTCGCACGTTTCGTTCTATTAATTTCTGTGCCCTGTGGAATTTCCAGTTCTCCTCTGGTAACTAAAATTGCAGTTTATTATAGCATCGAATTGCAATTGCTCGACGCTTACATAAGTAATTATAAATAATTGTCAAATAAGGACTTACATTATTACGCATCCTGGGACGATAAATCACGTTACACTTCGTAATAAGTTAAAAAAATTATATTATTTAACTTTAAAAAGAAATTATAACTCTGATATTTTTCTTACAGCGAAGACTATTACGGCGAAGTGGATCTGAAAGCGTTAAGAAAATTAGGATACAGAAAAAGATAATGATTCAATAAAATTTCCTATAATTTGTACAATAAATATGTATATAAAAAATAAATAGATAAACTACTGTACAAAGATAGATATAGGTTTAATATTATATTTTTGTTCTTTTCAATTGTAATGTGGCTAATTTTAAAATAATTTTAGGTACTTACCTAAAAACCTTTGTCGTATTTGCTATACGTAAAAATTTACTAATTTTGTCTAATTCAGTATTGCTCGAAGATGGAAATATAATCTAAGAAAAAAAAAAAAAAAAAGAAAGGCGAACGTAACGTAAAATGTAACGTTCGTTGTATTTTCAAAGCGTTCTGAAAGACAACTTTTGATTGTATAAACTGTGCCATGAGATTTGCCATAAAGGCGATTTTTGACTAATTTAAAAAGCGTTATGTTTTTCAATACTAATTTTAATATTTAGATAATAACTTACTGATAACGCTCAACTCATCGCAGTACGTATACTTATTTTAAGTGTTTTTGTATTTCTCAGCTTTGAAGGTTATGCCTCTACAATGGCTCATTTTGTATCATTAGCAAAACTTACATATTAAAGAAGTGTTTCAGTATCAATGAAAAATTAAAAGATAAAAATTCTAACAAGTTTTATTTCACACTTAGGTATACTAGTGTAAGTATATTAATGTGTTCTTATTATTACGTGGATACATAGTACATTGGCGTATTCATGAAGTACGCGTGAAGTTTCATGATATTTTTGATAGGTAGGTAATTGAAAAATTAATGCAGGCAAAGTTCCTTTCAAGAACATCGTATTTGCGGAAGAATAATGGAATGCATATAGGTGTATTACATGTATACATTACATAATAACGACGACGTGGTTTCCTTATCAGTAATCTTTACGACATGTATAAGTATTCTTCTACACGTACACAGAATAACGTATACTACAACATTGATTATAACCATGTGATAAAAAATATAACTTCGATTTGAAAGAATAGTTTTATTATTTTTAAAATGCCTTCCTACATTTACGAAAATATTCGTGGTCGTGATTATCAGATATGTGTTCGTAGCAAAGAGATCGTTGGTTGAATTTACTCTTCGAAATTAGAAATTTAAAAAATTCAACAATCAAAATTCAAGCTTCATTCATTTCGAAGAGAGGTGATAACAATCTATGGATTTTCATTAGATTCGTTTTGGGGTCCTAAACAACTATTAAGGCCTATCATAGGCCAGTTAAACACCTAGCGACGCTATGTTTTTCAAAGTCAAACGCGCGCAATGTAAAATCCACGTCAAAACGAGTTCCTTTTATCGTTGTTTTGGGATCCGGATTCTAGATGGCGCTGCAACAAAACTACCCCTCTTACCATATTAGAAGTATCCACATGTACCTTTCCTTAGGTCATCGGGAGTATTGCCTTTGGCTGTGATCGAACAGAGGGTAACAAGTTCATGAATAAACCTTCCTTTTACATGTTTTATGGTGTTGTGTAGCAAAAAAAAAAAAAGAGAAACAAACCAAAGTAGTTGACACAATCTCTACAGATGTAAGATATGAAAAAGAGATATGCAACATAATTTCATCCTACTTTTATTAATTGATTATTTTAATAAACATTTGAGTCTAGATCTCATAGTATATTTGCTTAAAGAATTTTTTTCTCATTGCAATTGCTGTGTTCAGTGCGAACTATTATTTTTATTAACCACCATCATTGTCATCGTTTGGGCTTGGAAAAAAATGTTGATAAAGTAAGTAATTTTTATGGTTAATAAAAATTCATTGATGGGTTTTGAATTTTGAGGAGGGTGGTTGGAATTTTTTCGGAAGTTAAAAATAAATTGAAGCTTGCGTGAAAGAAGATGAAATTGCAAACTATAAAGAAGCTAAATTTCAATGTTAGTGTACCTGTTAAAATGGATTTTTACGCTGAATAAACTGTTTGAAGGGAGAAAAGATGAATTCAACTCGCAAGGGAATGGTTTCCAACAGTCCCTCCTTCTTTTTTCAGCCCACTGACTATCCTTATACAAATTTTAAATGAACTTATAAATGAAATGTCCTTATGAGTACTCTAGACTCATATGTAGGTTCATACTAAAGTATTACCTCGAGTAAATATTGATTACAAATGACGTTGTTTGCAAGATGTCCTCAATGTAACTTGAAAAGTAAAGCAAGAAATCTGACTTGCTGTACAAAATACAATGTGCCTATGAACACACAAATCGTAAAGAAAGGAATGAAAAAAAACCTTTGCATTGACTTGATACTGATAAACGGGTTCAAACTGCCTCCTCTATCATGTTGCTTGAAAACCATTTTTACAATAAATTCCGATCGCACCCCTATCTATCTGTTCTTTGGTTAGTTAACATTTTGGTGTGGTTGGTCCTTCCATTTAACCCAGCTATCAATTGTATAGGTTAATCTATACTACTACTTAGTACTTACAAGAATTATAATTATGTAGTGGTAGTAGTATCAGTAGTAGTAAGAGTAGCTTACAACGCGATGTTCTCTCTTTGCGCAAATTTTTTGTTGCGCGAGTTTGACTTTGAAAAACATAGCGTCGCTAGGTGTTTGACGGGCCTAACGGCCATTTTTGAGCATGTTTGATATTTATTTTTATTTTTTCCAAAGATTGACCTAATTTACTCTACTTATTATCAACTAAAATTTCAGTCATGCACAAATTTGGGTGAAGGTGTACTGAAGAGAGAAAATTACAATTTGTAGCCTGATTATCTATGCCACATTGTCAACGAAAACCAGGCTATTACAATCTATCGACCTATGGTGGATGAGGGGTAATATCAACGAAATCCGCTTATGGATCCTAGAAGACCATTATGACCATTTTTGGCCATGTCAGATATTTATTTTTATTTTTTTCCCCAAAACTAAAAAGATATTGGCTCAGCTCAATACCGACCAAAATCAATCAAATTTGAGAAATAGGCTTCGAGTGGCCGGGTCATTTGATATTCTGAAATGGGAATGACCTCGAATCAAAATTCAGCTGTCCCTTAATTTGGAGGAGTGAGCGCTGACTAAGAAGCAAAAATTGCAAAAATTGTTCTTTTTTTAGTCAATCGATTGACAATCCATAGTTGTACTGCTTATCCAAAAATCAGCTTTCTATCAATGAGGAGGGAAGATATGAGGGCTTTCCCCTTCTGAACCTTAAAAAAAGGCGTTGAGCTAGGAAGTGGAAATTTGGTATGTAGACTTTATGGTGTCCATAGATGTTCGTTGTGGGGGTTTTGACTTTCCAGACTCATTGCGCCCCCTGTGAACCCAGAAATGTGTTTTTTTTGGGCGAGTTTTCTTGTTTTGAATTTGCTCCTCGCATAACTCCCCTCAAAATTGAGCTGAGAAGTTGAAATTTGGTGGGTATACTTAGTAGGGATCCTTGATGCGCAGTTGGGGATTTCAACTTTTTAGCAGCATTAAACCCTACCCTCTCTACCCTTACTACTGATTAGGAAGCGATGCTTTTTTTCAATTCACATAATTATGTTTCAGGAAATCTGACTGAACGATGCTTTTTTTGCTTTTGAATTAATCAATTAAGAGTCAGAAGTTGCACATCATTCCTAAAAATTGGTCTGCCAGATCAATTAGAAAATATGAAGGGGATTCTCCAATTTTTGACTTTAAACATGTTCAGTTCCTGGAAGAATTCCTTTTACCACAATTGAACTAAAGGCTGAAATTTTACTTGTAAATTTTAGAAGCTGTGCTTTTTAGAGGTTTTGACTTTTTGATTTCATTGCATCCCCCCTATAGTTATAAAAAATTTTTTGGAATAGTTTTTGCCATCTTTTGTGTTGGCTCCTTGCATAACTACTACTGTATCCTTCCCAAATAGAGCTCGTGATAAGCAATGGTGTACAGCTAGGAGCTTTACCCTAGGAAACTTTCCACTTTGCCGTTTTGACTCACATGGACGCAACTAGCACTACCTTCTTCGCTCTCCCATGGAAAATTCGTCAACAATATTGAAGACGCGAGAATAAAAAATAATGTAATAAGTAGTGTCCGAGCGGATAGAGAATCAAAAATTTTTAAAATTCCAAATTTCAAAAATGTGTTTACATTTTTTGGAGCATTTTTTTTGTTAGTTTGATTTTTTTTTTCTAGTTTGCGGCTTTAAAAAGCTGCCGGTTTACAAAATTTCCCCCTTTTTTTCCTCCACCATTTGATAAAATCATATCACTGCTGAAATAATTTCAACAGTAACAACTTTTTTTTGTGAAGAGTGCATGATAAAAAAAAATCAGCTTCTGGAACTCACTTCTTATACATAAAGGGATTAACAGTTATATTAAAAATTGCCTGTGCAAAATGAGAGCGAAATTTTGACGAAATAAGACACTTAACTGATTAAAATTTATGAGAAAGCGCACTTTGAAAATGGACAAATGATTATTCAAATTACTAATCAGCTATTGAAATACTTTAAGAACCGTTCGCCCATTCTCCCTTACTATGCCACTGGTGGTAAGGGTTGTAAATATGTCTTTCTGAAATGTTTCAGCTATTAACTTTAAAATTAACCTCCTCCTCCTCTACTACTTATAAAAATAGCTGCGATCCCTTTGGTCAGAGGAGTTAATTTAGAGAGAGGCTACGAATTTAAACGTCCTACAAGAGCTATTTTTCCAACATGAAAATGCATTTTTAAAACGTAAGAAAATAGTCAAATTTGGCTATTAGAGCAGGCCCGTAACCAGATGGGTGCTAAAGGGTGCTGAGCATCCCTGGAAAAATATAATATAGTAGTTTTTTCAAGTGTTGAAAAATGGGCTAAAATGTCTCTTTTTGACCCTTCACTCATGAAATTTAGTTCAAAAAATTTTTGCCATTGCTCTGCTTGGACTTTACTTTCTTTTTACCAATGGTATCAAAGCAGGGAGATTGGAGTCGGAACTCTCTAAGATTTTTTATACATTTTACAAAAGATAAAAAACGTAAATTTCAGCGAATAGAGCTTAAAATGTACTAAAGTGCTCATTTTTGGACTCTTCATACTCAAAATTATACAAAATTTTCGCTTGGTATTCCTCAGAAGCCAATCATAGTTAAGCTACTGCTTGTTACAATAATTTTCAAAATAATGAAATGTAGGTACGCCAATGCTTTAAAAATTGCTATTTGCTATGGCTTGTTGATCCCTTCGAATTTTTTGCTCGGGCAAAGACACCCCCCCTCCCATCTAGCAAGCATGCCCTACAAATGAATGCTGGCTATATCTTTTTTGAAATCTTGATATTTCGCATGATTTTCGACCTCGTTTGGCTTCAGTTTAATTTTACATATTTTCCAAAAAGAATTCAGGAAAAATCCCTCTTGCAAACAATAGTTTCAGCCTGGTTACTCCGAGCTGATTTAGTTTTTTGCTAAAATTTTGTACGGAATCAGATCGGAAGGGAGGATTCATTTGTAAAACACTGCTACAACCTGTTCCAATTGACCTTGTTAGCTGGAATTTTCCAGAAATGAGAATGAAGTTTTTAAAATTTTAAAACTTTATTTTTATCTAATCATCTTTCCTAAAAAAATATGGGGGAGAGGGGGAGATCTGTTGATATTTTTTTTGAAAATCAAAAATTATGTTTAGCCGAAATAAAAGTTATGAAGGGGAAATTTGTGGATAAGGGATCAGAAAATTAATTCGTTGACGTAAATTTGATCTTTAGCTAAGTCAAAAAAATCGCTCACGTGGGTGCCCCGAATAACAGGCTTCCTCCTCGCGTTTCTGCCACTTTTTCTCTACGCTGTTAAGAAAAATTTGGACAATTTGACTTTAGTATATCCAATGGTTTGTGCTTAGAAAATATTCTTCATGTTTAAAACGAATGAAATGACCCATTTTCAAAACTTTTTCGTATATGATTTTTAAAAAGTTTTATATTTTTGAAATTTGAGTTTCTGTTGCTGTCGATCAGTTTCTGACACTTTTTCAGAAAAGTTGTGTAGGAATAAAAAATTGATAACATAATTTTATACGTACGAGTAAATCTGTCAATATTTCAGAACTACATAAGTACATCGAAAATCCAATGCTATTGATCAAGATACTTACATACGCGTCACAACAAGTACCTATATTTAAAATTAGATTCTAGGGTCGTACTCGTAGGCCTATAAAGTGAGGGCCATCCGTTTACTTAATATTCTATGTCGAGGATACCATTTATTCAAATACTTACCTCTGTGATAATAACATCACTCATTACAAGTCCATGATTTTTAATAGCTCACGTTCGTAATAATTTCGATAATACCTACCCACAATGATGCATTTTTTTCCACCAATATTACGCTGCGAATTTTATACAATCACGATAGATACCGTAGATTTTAAACACTAAATTATTTCTAATATTACGCACCTATATCTGAGGTGGAAAAAACATCTACATCCACACGTATCTATAGATAGTAGTTCATCTTTAAGGCTAATGTTTACATATTAAAAACTACTACTGAGGACTATGCGTTAAACAGAAGTAATGTATGATCTTACCAACTATGTAATTACTTGAATAATATATCGCATATGTGCAGGTTATAGTTTTAAAACTTTCTAACAACTGCAAATAAAACATTTTACTTTCCCTAAGGCATTCGTGTCCGCGCCAAACTAAAATTTACCGCATGGCAAATAGAAGGAGAATCAAGGTGAACAACAAAAGACACCCACCATTTCTAAATTACCTTTATATCGAACACGGGGAATCCGCGCTCGTCGTATTAACCATCGCTGCGAATTTAATTTTTATTATATCATTTCATAAATAGTGTCTGTGAAAAGTGCAATGTACTTGTTCCGTTGATGATCAGTTTATTAAATCGCTATTGTTTATTGTTCATCTGCGTGATTTTCGTTTGAAAGGTAAGCTATGAGAATTTCTACTTACTTGTAGGCACGTGATTTTTATATAGGATTTTTTTTACACGTGGTTAATTGGACATTATTTTTAATGGAGCTTTTAATTCTAATCTGATGGTTTTATAACGTGATCGATATAATCTTGTTTCTAGCCGGTTATGTGTTTTTTTTATCACATTTTTTTTACGTAATATATGATGTGTGGGGGCCGGTAAATTTTATTTTTAAAATTTTAAAACATAAATTAATGCTAGAATGTATTTAGCTTCGTGAAAATAGTGAGCTGAAGCGGTTTTGTTAACTCTGTGATAAAGGTCAAAAGAATAAAAATTAGCAAAATTCCTAGTACAAAGTAAACCATACAAATCTTCCTTCCTGTTTTATAAGAAATTTAAAAAACTTCACTCCACGTTAGAATAATATTTTCAAAATTACTATCTCCTTACGTAACAATATCCTTAATTTGGAAAATTAATCTCCTTCAAGCTTTTATCTCGATAATCGTTCGAATCCGCTCTCACAGACAACAACAAAGCCACCAAAATTAGGTATTTTATTGAAAATCTCGTTGTAAAATTTTATTACAGGCAAACCATGTTACTATTACTCCTACCCGCATTTTTACTGATAACCGTCCAAGGACAACAAATTTTCGACGATGAACTGCCGGTAATTTTACAACCACCGCCATTACCATCTTCTTCGTCATCATCACGACCATTAGCGCCATCGTCGCCGATCGCATCTTCCATTTCTTTGACCAACAATTTCATCGCTGATTCTCCGCCACCGTCTGAAATCGATTCGGCCATTTTCACTCAAACGCAACCAGTTTCACAACCTCAACCACAACCTCAGCTCCCTCATCAAGCAGTGTTGTTCCTGTCAGACCAAGAATCAAAACTACCTTCCAATTTGATCAATCCGTTTTATAAAAATCCTCGAATAGCCGACGCTTTGGCTAAATCCAGCTGGTTCGGGCCAGGAGAAAAACACGTGATTGATAGGGAAAGTGAAAAAATACCCCGCGAAAGGATTTACTACGCTTTGAAAAGCGCCGGTTTGGTGAGACGAAGAAGATCTGTGATTGTTCCGAGACGTTTTGCATTTTAGATAACTTAAGTTATACTTTATAATGTAGGTACCTGAAGTATATTTATAAGATACCTATACAGTATACATATATGATAGTTTATACCTTACCTGCTTATTAAATTTACGTATAATGTATAGGTAAAAGTGTACATAAATTTTCAAAAATATCCATATGAATAGGTACTACTCCTTTCTTTCTTTCTTCCTTTCTGTATATCATGTTTTAGTCTTTAGATGGTAATGAATAATGATTTATTTAATGTTGTGGATTACATGCTATGTACCTATAGATACTTTTACTTTTTGTAAACGTTAATCGTATGCTGTAATTCTTTCATTGCAGTTTATACGTATTTCTTTGGTAGGTACCTATTGAAGATGTTTTTGATCAAGTGGGTATGTATAAATGCCTACTTATTGTGTGTTCATGTTGTTTTTATTATAGATGTACTATGATAATTTTTGTAAATTCGTGTATGATTTCTTTATCCCAATTAAGTAGTATAATTTATAAGGAACGAGGTTCTGATGATCTTAGATTTTGTTCAATATGTCAAAAATCTTAGCATCTTACGATCTTTCAGAGACCAGTAAAATTCTCCCGCCAAAACCTTTACTCTATCGATGAAAAAATTAAAAGCTGTACTGAAAAACAATATTTTAAATTTTAGCAAAAGGACATAAAAGTGTATTATTTATTATTTGGGAGTTGTGGCCATTAAAAATTGACTGGATCTTATTTTTACAATACCTTTCACTTGATGCAAGAATTTAAAATATAAGTTGGCAGTATAATGTATCTGATTGATGAGAGGCATAGTTGGAGGGGGTACTAAGTCTTAAAGCACATTTCTCAAAGTTTCAACATCAATTTTGTAGATAAAGAGAAAAAACGAGGTTTTAGGCAGAATCGTTTCTAAATTTTATTAAAATTTCAATATTTCTACCAATCTTTAAGATGCTCTAAACATTTTTTCATAACTTTAACAGATTTCAAAACATTTCTAGTCATTGATGTGAGATTCAGCGTACACAGAAAAACTTTCTTAGGAAGTGAGGGGTGCTAATTAAACATCTTTGGCCCTTTGAATCCACCTATGGGTTGAAATACCTATGGAAATGCCTGCGGAGAAGAAAAATAACGAAAATTCTTCAGAATTAGGAGTGTTATTCACTAATTACTATGATTGTTTGAAATTTCAGTTGTACATGTTCGTCTTGGGAGGAGAAAAATTCCAAATTCTAAATGTCCTCTCTCGAAACTTTGAATTAGTGATCAGCAAGCTTTACAGAGAGGAAAGTCTGAATTATAAAATTATAAATAGGTATCCTTGGTAGGTAAAATAGAGGATATCGGAGAGGAAATGACTTTTGAAAATCCTTACTTCACATCTTCAGACCATCCTGAAATATCCTTAAGATGATTTGTATTGTTGTAGGTTGAGGGAATGATGGATTGAGTGTGTGTGTCTGCGTGGTCATTCATGGTAACACCACTTCCACCCATGGTCTTAAATCTTATTTTCAATTGAAACTTGGAACATGGATAAAAGAATGCATAAGACATGTATTTTGAAGATTCCAACTCCTTATCCCCAAAGTATTGTGGAAGGAATCTGAAAAACGGATTTCAAATTCATGTAGCTAGTTTATGAGCTGAAATCTATTTAGCAGATCAGATAAATTGGTAGAGGTTTGTTTACATACATTCCAAAATTTATTCGAATAGGTACAGTCCTAAAGAACTGAAGAAATGTTAGGTGTGCAAATTTAAACGGATCAGAAAAAATTTAATTCCGTGATTTGGTTAGTTTTTTGACATGTGACATATTTTTAGGTTGAAATCTTCCTTAAAAATTTTTTAGCCTCCTCAGTCGATTTGAGAGTCAATATTTAGGGCTTGGGTCCCAAAGTAGAACCATTTAAAAAAATTTTTTAGCCTCCTCAGTCGATATGAGAGTCAATATTTAGGGCTTGGGTTCCAAAGTAAAACCATTTTAAAAACACAGTTTTTGTTTATAAGTACAAATTACAAAAAAAATTAATATAGCCACTTTATGATTTTGTGACATCAATACTTTTTTAAAGAAATTAATCACTTTTGTTGTCAAATTGAAAATATGAGAATTTTGATGAGCTATACAGTCAAAATCAGCATTTCAAAATGCACCATTCTAGGAGCAGTGAACTTAAAATAAATTCTACCATTATGAAAGGAAACTTACATCCTCTTCAAAAGTGACTCTACAAAGTGAAATAGGCAGTGCGTATTAGAGACTCTTGTAATCAACCACGGTAGCTAAAATTTTAAATGTGAGATTTCTACTCAAAGTATGTCTCATATCCAAAAATTAGTCAAATTTAAGATTTTCTTTTTTTTTTGTGATTCACTTATTTACCCTGATGCGCATTTCCAAGGTCTCTGGACTTTTTTATGATCAAAGCATTCTTTCACTTTTATGGAAAAAACTAAATTGTTGTAATTTGTGATTCTGGTTGGGCCCGTCCTGGCCTGTCAAACATCTAGCCACGCTACGTTTTTTTCTGCTGTGCCATGTTTTTCAAAATGAACGCGCGCAACAAACAATTTGCGCCAAAACAAGAATGTCGCGTTGTAAGCTACTACTACTTACAATGCGACGCTCTTGTTTTGGCGCGAATTTTTTGTTGCGCACGTTGACTTTGGAATATTAGTGTCGTTAGGTGTGTAGGGCCTCAAAGATTCGGGCACTTAAAAGCTAATCACAGAGTTTTACACATTATAAATGCCAATAAAAACAGTGTTGCTCTGTTTAAAACATGACGATGTTAGAAGTGTAAACGTATTTAAAACAGAGAAAATCAATATTTTTTTGTTTTAAATTAAAAACACGTTTAATATGTTTTTTTTTTTTTTCAAAGATTGTATTTGTATAGCATTTTTCCTATTTTTTACTGTATTAACCATTGATGAATTGGCAAGGTTCAATTTGAAAAATTTGCCTTTTTTTACCCGACACGACGTTGACACAGACTTTGAAGAGGATTGGAAACTTGAAATAGAATTTTCGAAAAATCAAGAAAAGATATTTACATGAAAATATATCCAAAAAAAGAAGTTTCAAGTTTAAAACATGGTTTTTCAAAAAAAATAAAAATAAAAAATGTCTAAAACCCCCCAAAAAATTTTTTGCAACACTGAATGAAAATTAGCAGAAGTCTGGTATCACTTTGGAGCCTCAAGGCCTGGAGCCAAAATTCCCTGAAGCTGAATTAGGTTATTCTGAAATTGAAAATTTTGTATGAAAAGATAATGGTTCTGGAATTGTAGCATAACATTCAGAATAGAAAGAGCTTTGATTTAGAACTGGAGTCATAGGTATAACTTGTAATATCTTTCTTTGGAGCTGGAGTCAGAACCTTTCAAAATGACATACTGGGCTCTAGAACTGAAATCCATTGATTTTTTACGCTTCAAATAGGTAGTCAAGTACTATCAGTGAGTAAGTAAGTAAGTAGGTAAATAAGTATGTATGTCACTTCTTAGGTATTACTTCTGCACAAAACATTTGCATATAAAAATTATAATAAATTCCGATTTCTGAATTCTAATGCATTAAAAATTGTTATTGCTAAAATATTTCATAGATCGGATGAAAAAACATCGAGGTTTTATACATTTCACCTTATTCTACTTACGAACGGGGAATCCATTCATAAAGAAACAAGTCTTCTGTAGAGGAACTCGATTTCAAACAGTGACATAATTTTTGTTGGAATTACCAAAATGACCATGTACGTTTATAGGGAAGCGCATACTTATTTTCTGGAAATACCAAAAGAAAAAGGTGAAATGTCTGATGAAAGTGTGGACAATAGGATAGAATACATCAACTTCATGGATATGGCATTCACACTGCGCAGTATAATTCCGTTTTTGTAGCTGTTTGGAAGCGGTTACCTTTTATAAAGATTTCATTAGTAATCCATACACAAACTTTTGTATTACTTCATTGCACCTATTAAGAGCATGTAGGATTGTAGGCAATAGGTACGTCTACGTATATAGTCTATTGATTAGTTTATCACTACAACGGATACCATGCTATTTCATGGATGATATAATATAACAACCTATGCCGGTATGCGTTTAGGAATTTAAACTAATGTCCCTCATTGTGTCATAATGTGGGCATGCTGGACAACGGACGAGTTACACCTTCGAATAAACTAGTTGGATTTCATTATTATCGAAATTCTGGTGTATTACCTACGGTCGTCTGGGGTCGGGTGGTAGGTATATCTATGGATTATAGCGATTGATGTGAATTCAATTTTTTTTACAATTTCTTTGTTTTGTCAATATTTGGGAGGAGAGAACTTCTTAAAAAAAATTGAATTAATTTTAGTATATTTTGTACGCATGTGGTATCCGTATAGAATATTGATAAGGGCAGTCACTCGAGCCTATAACCGTATCATGAAAATATAAATAACCAGTTATTATCATTCACCATCCATAGACATAATATGTATATTGTAGAGTATAGGTACATTGTAGAATCGTATCGTGTCAGCGTATCTACTCGGTAATTTCACGTCAAAAGTAAAATTACGCTGTGCAAATAGGTAAACAAATTACAACATAATTCGTTTTGTATATTCAACGAAAATAATAAAAAGAATAACGAAGATGTAAATCACTATAGAGGTTTAAGTACATACATACATCTACATAAAAGTAAGTACTACGTCTACATACTACAAATGCATGAACCTAGAGGAACTGTTTTTTTCCTTTTTTTTCTATGTCATAATCTCATTAAGCAGCTTGTTTAAAACTGTTTAAATAGTGGCGATAGGTATGTATATGTACTCGCTGACCTAGTTCCAAATTAATTATTCCCAGATTCGCTGGAAAAAGTTGCGTTTTTGCTAATGACGCAATGATCTATTGCTGGCAGTATTTTAACTTATAGGTATACTTATCTTTATGTCTATAATATGTAAAAATATTGATTGCTAAAAATGATTATTATAAGTATTTAACGTACAGGACAGGTAATCTAGCTAATAGGCATTTCATTTAAACGCAGTTACCTACTGGGTATATTTTGGTTACTATGATAATGAAACGATCGAAGCTTTACATTTTTTCCCCGGTTATTTATGGACTTGATTTCATGAAAATGAGATAATCCTAACTCCTTATTTAAATTATTTGATACCTTGATGAGTTCATAAATCGTATGTACTTAAGTGAAGAGCTACCTATGTTCCTTTAAAACAGTCAACTACATGTTTACTCATACTAAAATTAAAATTAAATACATCAAGAAGCCTTAATTAAATTTAAATACGAATAAAAAACTCTAATTATACCCTTGAAAATGTTAGTAAAGAAGCCTACAAAATCGAGAAGCCAAAGTTTTAAACGACTTTTAGCTCGATGGTGAAGTATTGATAGTAAGTACCTAATATCTTATTTTCGGATGTTTGATTTTGTTAGTTGGTTTCATAAAACGTCGTTTTAGACACAAATAAGTTCGGTAAAAAGAATCTATTATTAATCCTGTATAATTCATTAAAGAAACGAATTAAGAAATAAATTTTATGATAAAATTGGAAACAGAGCTAAATTTTATTATCTGTTTCATTCCACTGGGCTCTTGGGGAAGAAGTAAATGAAAGTTCATTAGCTAATAAGATGTCTGAAAAAGACCAAATTAAGATATCCTATTGGCTGATTAACATTTATTTACTTTTTTCCATTTCATTGCTACCAGATGCATTAAATAAATATAGTGAGATTTAAGTTTCTAACTTTGAATTCAAAATTTCTCCATTAAACTACAAACTTTCACGATTTTCAGAAATTCGAACGAAGTTCCATTAAAATTTGTCTCATGAAAACATCTTCATTTGAGAGTTTCCAAGTTTTTAAGGAGACGCTCTAGTGGTTACAGAGTACTCTAATCGACTAACAGGTCCATTCTTTATTCAGTAAGTGGTGAGATGGTCTGTAGTTTGACATGAGCTTTGAAATTTGATGATTTAAAAAATTTTTGTCAAAAACCTTTGAGCAATTTTTTCAGGGTTGTAATAACGGACCGTGCTCCATTCCGTTTTATATCCAGTATCCGTTCCATTCCGTTTCCGTTCTGTTCCACTCCCACTTCGGTTGTTTTGTTTTGTTCCATTCTGTTCTTTAGTACTTCTACCTCTTTTTTTTGCTCAAAATTCAGTGCTTCCTACGTTTTTTTCGTCTTTTCAGCTCCTTCCCGCCTTAATAATGTTGTGTTTGGTTTATTCTTACACATTTTTCATTTTGTTTTGTCTTCTTAAACAAAGAATCTTATTATTTATGTATTTCCAATTTTTATTGATTGAGATTTCAATTTTCAAAAAAATAAACCTTAAATAAATTATTTTAATTTTTATTCAAAATGTAACCATGAATTTACCTAAATTTTATTAACTTCGATTTTTATTCCAACTAACATTTACAAAAAAAATTGAAGAATATGAATAAAAAAAAAAAACTGTTCCCAAAAATTAATCTGAAAAAAATTGTCAAACTTGATAACTATCATTAGAAAAATAAAAACAATGTAACATAACCACAAACATAACTGAACGCTTAACAAAATCGATCTGTTCCGTTGTGTTACGTCACATTCTCCAAAAATTGTTTGGCTTCGTTACGCTGTTTTCTGTTCCTGAAATGATGGTAATGCCCATTCCGTTATTCGTTCCGTTCCGTTACTGTTATTACAGCCCTGATTTTTTTTTCATCTTTTTATGCTTCAAATCAAAACTGACGTCAGTAACAAAATATTGAAGTGGGATAGGGATAGGGTTTCATTTGTTTTTTTTTTTTCGTTTAAAACATGTTGAAAACCAGTTTTACAATCGGCGCTATAAAACTGATTTAAAACTCGTTTTGAATAAAAAATACTCATTATCATGACACAGCTAATTTTGAAAACCAAAATAAAGAAGAATCTTTTTCAAAGAATGAACTTTGCTCTACACTTTGAACGTATAATTTCTCGAAGTTGACGAGAAAACCAATTTAAAAAAATTTACTTTTGTGAAACTTTTTTCCAAGTTTTTTTTTTTGCATTTCACCCATCGACCGTCTACTTAATGGACCCTTTGGACTACTAATTTAAATCGACCCAGGAGGTGTGGCGAGACACGAGGAACAATGAAGATACACACGTCCCTTTACGTTTCACCATAAAGCATTGCCTGATTTCGCGAATGCGCAGTAAAGTTTCAAAAAAATCTTGCCGGAATATATGATTAATTTTAAGACACTCAGTCCATTAGCTAGAGAGTCGATGATTTCACCTCAATCTTTCCTCACCTAAGTATTCAATCATTTTACGCTAGGTCGCAAATTGTTTGTCTGGCTTTTCTTTTAGGTATGCAACCATTATATCAAACATGTTCAAGTTGTGATGTAATATCATCTTCTTCTTTATTTTGAACATCCACTCTCAGAACACCCTTTACAGGTATTTAGGTATGTACAGCACTATACATATATCATTCATTTTGATGAGATATACATACATTATGATGATTATCTATCTTGACGAATGGTTTTTATCATAAAATATGTTTAATTCCGTAGAGATGCTCTGATTAAATTTAAATACGTGTAAGAAGCTCTGATAATGTTTGAAAATGTCAGCAAAGAAGCCTGGAAAATTGAGAACCCAAAAAGATTCATAGGTTTTTTTGCTAGTTGGTGGAATATTGATAGTAGTTTCTTGTTTTCAGCTAGTTGATTCGGCCAATCGGTTTCATAAAATATTGCTTCAACGACAAGATCATTCTAAACAAAATGGAACAAAAATACGCAAACCTTGAGTAAATAAATCAAACATGTTCACGAGAACAATAGTCAAGTTAAGAAATAGTTGGGCCTAATTATTACTCAGATAAAATGCGAGCTTTAGAGCTGTGTAGTCGTTGAAGCACAGCCAAAGCAACTACTCACCATTGTTGAGAAAATTTCTCCGATCAAACATCTAGCGAATAAATTTGCAATAGCGACAAAAGCAACGCCAATCAAGCTTGCTAATCGTTCGAAATCATTTACCTGCGCAATTTTTTTTCAATACAGATAATAATTAATCGATGAGAAAAATTTAAAAAATTTAAAAAAGCTTAGGTATGTAACTTACTTCCAAAAGACAATAAAATACTAAAGCGTAAGTTGACATACATGCCGCCAGTTCGATAGAAAATGCAACAATAAACCATGGCTTAAATAAATCAAATGCTCTGAAAATTCAACATACAATAAACAAGATTGATGAGTGATACTTAATAGAACGATAATTGAATATCTGCATACAAACAATTCGCTAAAAATAACAGTCAACAGTAATATATAGTCACTTTATAATATATTACCAAAACTGCACCCAATTTTTTACAGCTTTCAAAAAAAATTGAAGACTTAATTTTAAAAAGTGAAGTTTTACTATTGACAAATATGTACTTATCAAAAATTAAAGAAAAAATGAAACAGACTCGTGAATAAAATAATAACAATATGATTGACAAATATAGGCGTATAAGTATATTCTCTCATGTTTACTCACTTTTTCAACATTTGATGATGTTTCACGCACATGATAATATTTTCTCGAACTAAATTATTATATAACGTGACGTATTCAACTTTAATATCGCTATGATGGAAATTAATACGTTGAAAAGCGTCATTTTCAGGTGCTGCATGTTTGAAAACATTACTATAATTCAATTTTTCGAACAACGATCGCTGTGCTCTTCGATTAATCGTAGATATAGCTACAACGAGCCTTTTGTATTGTTTCGAAAATTCGATGATTATAAACAAAACGTACGTTAATGTTAAATAATATCCCCATAAAGAAGTTGTTACGACGCAAACTTGCGACAGGTAAGTCATCCAAAAAGTTACAATTCCACTAACAGTCCACGGACTCCAGCCAGGATATATTTCTGGTTTCAATCGACCGTTTACAAAATACCCCATGAAAGGAGAACCACAAACGAATATGTAACCAGTTATCTCATAACACATAACTAACATAAATTTTGCGGTAATATTTTTCTCATTGAAAAGCCACGTGTATTTTGGTTGAATATTATTCTCGTCCGAATAAGTGAAAACGTTGTCGTCCAGTGATCTCAGCATAAGGTAAATTTTTCTCTTATTAAGAAATAAACAAAGCACTCCGGACATTAAAACCGTTAAAGCTCCTATGTAGGCTGTTGGTATGACGAAATTATAAAACTCTCCGCCATTTTTCACTGAAAACATTATTGTGCCAAAGTAACCGTATGATAAAAAAAATACGTAAATTGATATTCTTTTGAATTCGTTTAATGTTGTTCCTTGATTATCTTCTGAATTTATGCCGGTAAAACGTAAAAGAATTGCCATAACTTCAACTGCCCTCCTTTTCATCTTAATTATTATAGAATGCAGGTACCTGCGAAAGTGTTTTTTTCTTTTATTTTTCAATTGATTCTAATTACTTTTAGAAAAAATGAATAATAAAGTATTTTACCGGTAAGTAGATTAAATAATAATGAAAAAAAAAACTTTTCTGCACTTACTTGCTCTCTTCCCTCTTGATTCAGAAACACGATACTTTTCGAAACTAAATTAATTCAGTACATGTGCTACAATAAGCACAACGTATCTGAAAAATTATGCGTTTCTGCTGGCGTTCAACCTAGAAGTGCATACGATAAATTCTTGGAATAAAACAATGAAAAGGATATATTGATATGAACAATTAATTTTTAGTTATTTTCCTTTAAAATGTAAGTAAGTTTTATTAATAAAATACGTACATACAATCAATTTAGAGTTGTATGTTGGAATATGAAAATTTTCTGCGGTTAATTTACCATACGTATCAATTAAATTGTCGTGCACATCTGTGCTGTTTACGTAATGCAATGCTGAATATTTTCATGATAAAATTTTATTTTGTTTTTTAAATCGGTAACTTAAATAAGTATGCATTATGCAGGTATCCAAATCTTATTATAATTGTGATTTTTAGTTTATGCGTCTTTGTCTTTCTTTCCGATATAGTCAGCTCACTTTTTCGTGCTTGATTTTTCAATATTCAATTTTTCCACACGTTAAAAAATATGTCAAAAAAAGTATTCAATTGAAGTCTTTTGTTTTATGTAGGAAGATAGGTGTCATTTATGACATGGTACGCCATGAACAACTACGACCTTACAGTTGACATTTTCGTGATAGAAGCACTTTAAAGATATTTTGATGCTATCAATTCATATTTGGGTATATTTTCCTTTAAGGCCCACTATTAAATTGTTAAGGAAATTTAATCGTATCCTAAGTACTTATTTTCGACTTGAACATTTTTGGTTTTAAGTTTGGTTATACGCATGGAAAGAAAATATCTATCTCATTTTATCAAATGTACTCCAACTGTCAATAAACATCAAATAAAGTTCACAAAAAAGATATACTCAATGCCTCAAACATGGTTTAGAAATTTGAACTTTGAAGGCTGTCTCGCATGTTCTCTCTCCTTTTGTAGAACATTCATCTTGGTATGGTTTCATAATCCGTATTAATATGCTGAAACAGCTTCATTATGATGTTTTTGTTCATTTTTTCATCATTATTTAAGATAAACCACCATTTATTTTCATTTATCAAATTCATGAATCATCTTTTAATAGCTCTGTTATCTTTTATAATTGCTGTGAAAATTTGTTATGGGTACTTTGAAGCAGATAATGACGAAACGAGAATTACCATAATAATTTAATGATGTGAAACCAAATCAGATTTCAGATTTCAATATTTCATTTCATGAATAAGCAAAATATGGTAGTCATTATCAGTGATGGAAGAGTGGCATGTTAAGCACCTTACTCACAACTCACTCACTTATTCTTGATTATGTTACGCTCTTGGGCTTTCTTTGCTCCTCTAAAAATTCAATTCATAAGTATCCTCACTCTTTTCCATCCCTCTCTTTCTGACATGGCTCTTACTACACGCTCCATGCTCGCTCTTCACATCATCTCGTTTTTCCTCCAAACCTACTCCCACTCTCGTTGTTTAAATTTTATTCAAAAATATGACATTTTTAGTCTGATTTTCTATGCCATATTGTAAATGAAAAGTAGACAGTTAGTCTGTCAAACTATGGTGGATGAGAGCGGAATACCAACAAAATCCGTTTAGGGGTACCAGAAGACCATTACGACCACTTTTGGCCGCACAGTTATTCATTTTAATTTTTTCTCCCGAAGGCTAAAATCGTTTACCTGTTCGATATTAACCAAAATCGCTTCAATTCGGCCAATCAGCAAATGGGGAATTTACGAAATGAAATTGAAGTTCCTAATCAACCATGTTAATGTATTTGAATAAATATTTTTGAAATTTTTCGTCATAGAATACAATGTTTTCTTAAAAAAAAATTTTTAAACATACCTACTATATACTTTCTTATATTAAATTTTTTTTTTAATTTTTAGAAAAGTTATTTGAATTATTTTTTTACAACTAACGAAAGAAATTTTCGTGTTGTTGTGTACAAGCGTCAGCTTGCAATTGCAACGATTTTCCAAAAATCTACTGTGGAAAATTTTAAACTAATACAAATAATAATATGAGATATGAATATTAAGTATTTTCCTAATTTCATTTCAATACGCAAGATCAATGAATATTGAGTTTACGAAATGTTAGTCGTTGGATTATGGTGTGTCTTTTATTTCGTTGGTGTTTAGATGATTTTGGAAGAGGTGAAGTAGTCATTTACCAATGTTCGCATCTTCAGCTCAAATGGAACATGGAATGTCGCATATCAATAACATCTCTTCATTATCGTTATTGTACATAATGCGATACTGGATCGGTTCGTGAAATTCTGGTTCCAACGCATGCTTCAGAATATTCACAAACAGCATTTGTTCAAACATCATATTCCACGATGGTACACAGGTAAAAAAAAAAAAATGTGAAAACTCCGTCTTCTCATCGATATTTTGTTTAGAAAGGCGTATCAGATACCCAATTCATTCGTGGTGGAAAATACAGAATACTTTGTAACTTGAAATAAACTTCAGTTACAGTCGTATAAACATCGGGATTGTCCTTTTTAACTTTTTGTTGTAGTTTTTGAAGCCGAAGACGGTAATTTGGGCAGTTTTCTTTATACACCACGATGTAAAACCAGTTGACAGTAAGTTTTTTAATTTGTGTTAATAATTTCTCCTTGGCTGCTTGAAGTTGTTTTAGATTAAACCTGTGTAAATGACTTCATTGAAGCAATTCCAGGGGGAAAGGTCCCGTAGTCTACTATAGATTCATCATCATCAATCAGGAAGTCAGAAAAGAGAAAATCTTCAGTACCACCTTTACCCATATATTTTTGTTCGTATTCGAGTATCCACATATCATTTTTTTTAATCATATACTGGGTATTTTCTGGTAATTTGACTGCTTCGGTTGTATACTCATTCGTCTTCAATTTAGTCAATAGCGCTGAAATTTGTAGCTTTTTATATACTTCCATACGGGTTTTATGCTCGCGAATGTCACATTCCAGAAATGCGAAAAATAATGTATTACATATGCTGAATATATGGTCACAGAATTTGAATTTCTCTTATTTATTTGTACATACGTGTTCTGAGTGTCCTTCTTTGAAACCACGATGGTAACCTTTGAGGAACGCAACTCTTTCCTCAGTATCCAATTCACGAGAAGCTAAAACCGAGATAAAAAATTCATTAGTAGATGGTCGAAAATGTTTTATAAAGTGGAAGATGTGTTGAAATAACCAAAATATTGGGGAAAAAATGAAAAAACGAATATGCCATAATACAAGCAAATACGGTGCTTACCACTTATTTTGAGCCAGTCTTCATCACTTACACATAGGATCAATTTCGGAAACAGGAAAGACAAAATTAATGATTTTTTATTCATAATTGATTCGCACAGTGTATTTAAATAATCAGTGAAACCACCCTGAAATAACATAACGACTTGAACTAAAAATACTACGTACTTGCATATAGGTACCTCTCATCCATTTACCATCATCCTACATATTGGATAAAACGAATTATAGTGAAGCTAAATGTGAATTAGACGAGTACAATTGTCAAATTTAAAAACGAAGCAGTACAAAAATTGACCAAATGACGTATTTTTCTTGGAAGCATTTCGTATATGTACACACTTTTTTACGAAAGATTATTTTGAGGGGAAAATAATGCAGTGTTTGTAAAATATCCATGTTTATCTATGTCAATTTCTGTATGCTTAAATTTTTGACAAAAGTTACCTAGAGAAACACGCCTAACCAACGAACAAAACGATCATTGAATTCAGGAATTACTTTGCAAAAGCAATTTATAAAAAATATCGCAATTATCTGCGTTTTTATCATAAGATGAAATCTATTTATTTCTTTTCATGTTCCAGAATTCTACGTATGTTAACCCACAAAGATCATTCGAGAAAGATTTTTCTGCGCGATTTTTAATGAAATAATCATTTTTTAAAATTTTCCTGCTCATACGTGAGTAGTTTCGCCGATTCTGAGATTTGAAGGGGAATTCGTTTTTAGTCAACAATTTAAAAAAACAAACTTATTGTTTAAGATTACTCCGAAACAAAATTGTCAAAAATATCGTGTAACTGAATTTGAAAAAAAAAAAAAAAAAATTAAGTCAAAATGATTTTTTGTAAAGACATGGGTATTCAAAAAAATTTTTAAATCAATATTTCAGATTTGTAAATTTTTTGAGAAATCAGGTTCTTTTTAAATTAAAAATAAAAAAAAACACAAATTTTTATAATTCAAAGATTCAAAAAAAAAAAAAAAATACTAAATGGGTTTTTATCGATTTTTAAAAGGCTACATTTTCTATTTCCTTTTTAATAAAAAATTTTCAGAATTTTTTTATAGGAATGAACTTTTTAAAAATAATCTGAAATTCTGAACTTTTCGAAAAAATAAAAGTCAAAAATCTGGGGAAAAATCAAAAACATAACTAGTTTTTTCTTTTTATCAAAGATTATGAAAAAATTTGAACTTTTTCATAATTTAAAATTTTGATAGATGAAAGTGAGTTCAATTTTTTGATGTAAGTAAATATATTTTTTTATTTTTGATAGCAAAAAACTTGAAAAAATTGTAAAAAAAAGAAAAAAGAATTTAAATATTAAATTTCGGAAATTTTAAAGCCAAAATTAAAAATTTTTTAAATTAATTTTTTTTTAATTTTGAAAGAAAAATAGGTACTTATGCTTATTGAAAGTTCCGAAAACGAAAAATTTCTCGGTAAATCATAGATAAAACCATTTTAAACTCCAATACATTTTTTGAAAAATAAAATTTTCAAAAATTAAAAATTTTTTAATTTTGTTGAAATTTTGAATTTTTTGTAATATGCAATTTACTAAACTCTGCATTTTTTAAATTTTTTTAAAAAACCTCATCAATGAAACAAGTTTGAAAAAAATATATAGATAGGTACTCGATTTTTAAAGTAGCCTGAATAATTTAATTCTTACAGATGATTAGTACCAGCTGACGCATGCAATTAGTGATGGGCACACCACACACGCGTTGTTTTAAATTTTATCAGAAATATTATCGTACAAATTAGTAAACTACTATACTTTTGTTTAATGCCACCTGAGATCCAAAATATACTAATCAGTAATTAGCCTACGCTTAAATGAATTACAATCGAAAGATCAATGTTTAATGTTCTAACAATGTTGTATAAATATTCGTATCATACCAAAAATGTTTAAAAGCAACACCTATATGTACCTATTATGATTATAATTTCCTTAAGCATATAATTAATATTGAATTAAAAAAATAATCTTAGTACGTGGTTTTATTATTGGCTGATATAGACACTCATTTGTAGCGTTTATAATTCTTTTTTCAAGGTAAGGAACTTCTCTTTTCAATTTCCTTTTTCTTATGTGTATCTACTTTAACAATTCGCCAACTTTTTGTGAAAAGAAAAATAATATCTAATAACACTTACAAATAAAAATTCACCGCAGATGTTCATGAGAATATTTACGTTGTTGATCATTCTTCAATTATCAACTGCTCACGTGGAAAGTAGAAACGACACCGTTGAATGGACTGTTGACCACCGCGTAAGTTTTTTGATCTAGGTAGTACACAAATACGTAATGGTAATTATACGTAACTAATTCAATTACACTTAGATTCAAGCCGAAATATTTACTAAAATGAATTCGTACGTACCAGCCGTTTGGAATTACACCCCATCGAATCAGAACATTCAATTTTTTCCCATATTAAATATAGTGGGTATGAATATGGTACAAATGCAGATTTACCACGACAGTGGATTATCAAAATATTCGAATGAAAAGGAGTAGGTATATCTGAATTCCCCATCTCCACAATAAAATCGGCGATTTATGTAAAATTCAACTTAAATTATTTTATTTTTCGTTTGAAATATGTACATCGAAAAAAATGTTGATCGTAGTCAGGATTGAGCAGGATTTAGATCCTTTTGGATTTAAAATTCAAAACATCTCAAAATACGGATTTTGGATTTCAATCTTCTTTCATAATGGATTTAGAATTTAAAATATGTACCATTTTTTTTGGAAATTCTCAATTTTAAAATCTAAAAATTTTGAAAAACCACAACTTTATGGCTTTAATTTTTTTGAAAGTCGCTTAAGGCTGTTGTGTCTAATTTTAAACACTTTCCGCAATTCAACTTTCTCTTTTTTCTTTTAAAAGATGATTTAGAGCATGAAAAATTTTTTCCATCAAATCAGTTTCATATGAGGTAGTGTTTACCATTACCTTGAATATTTTCAAAAAGTGGGTAATGGTGAATACACGAATGTAATTATGACAGAAATGCATTTGTTTTCGAACAAAAATTGATTCTAATGAATTTTAGTTTAATTCTGTACGATTTCAGTTTTGTTTTTCTTGGAAACGCGCTGTTTCTCACCCCGAGAAGTAAAACTTTTGAATTTTTGATTTGTTGCATACACTTTGATAAAATCATTTTTTTGAATCCGATTACGCCGTTTGACATACACCATTATTTTGACCACTTACGACCCACAATTTCATAAATAACGTTCAACAACTGTGTTTATATATCCTGTCGTGCAAATGGTGTCACATTAGTGCCATCTAACGCGTCAGAAAGCGAAACTTTTATAAATATAAAATGACACTAATTTTTAACCAATCAGAATGACAAAAAACCTGCAAAAATTCAAAATTTGCTAGTCATTTACTTCTTCGACTTGTCAATTTTCTAAATAGAAGCTTCTAATTGGCCTATCAGTGATAAGTAGCGTCAGATTTGTGCCATTTTCATTGACAGAAGTCTCAACCACTTTTTTGCACGACAGGTGTACAAACAATAGAGCCAGTTCGTTGTTTACCATTACCCTCGAAATGTAAATTTACTGAGGGTAATATAAAACACCTAATAGATAATTCCTTCTATAAAATTTTGATCTGGTAAATGTTAATAAATAATTTACAATGTATGCAGTGTTGGAAAATTTAATAGTTTCATAAATATATTTAATATATATGATTCCTAATTACTAATTATTTCAAGAGATTGATGTTCATCCGATAAGAGGCCATAGCACTGCATCATGAAAAAAATAACTTAATAATACATTTGATAAATTAGGCCTATTGCAATATATCACTTAAAGGTGTGAAATTATATCATTTAGAGTATTTTGAGCTAAGTTGCCGAATTTTTGTTTTATGTTTGATAGCTTGTTCATAATTACCCAAAGTTAACAATTCGACACAACAACCTTATTCCTTTCTTCTCTCTAATTTAGTGAGGTTACAATAAAATTAAGTATTCAAAACTCTGATCCAATTTCAATAATTTTTTGCCTGTTCTCTTTACAAACTGGCATTTTTGCAAACGCTGAATCTGGATTTTGGATTTCAGATTTAGATTTTAAATCCACTTTTAGAAAGGATTTTTTTATCTTAAATCCTCTGGGACTAAAAATGTTTGATTTCAAACCCATTTTTGTAAAGGATTTCCGATTTCGAATTTGAATCCATTTTGTCCCGGATTTTGTCCAACTCTGATCGTAGTTATGAAGAAATCGAGGGCATTTTATATTCTTCACAGATCTTTGGAAAAACCTTACGGATTGGCGAAGTCACTGGACAAATTGGCACAATCTCCAAATGTTGAATTGAAGCTCAAATACGTCATTTATTACGATCCGAGATACACAAATAAGCAATATTTGAGCGATTTAGAAACCTATTATCACAGCGAAGCTTACGGAATGTTTTTCGACTCGAATAATACGGAATCGATTGTAAATTCTCTGAACAGGCAAGTATGAAGATTTTTAAAAATTCCTCTCAAAACCAAGCCAACTTGAACGATGTTTTGATAGATGTAGAAATTAAAAATAGTATTTCAAAGATAATTAGAGTACATAAAAAAATTGAATCTTTAATTTGAAAAAAAAAAATGTAAATGCCTCACTTTATACTTGATTGAAACGATAAAAAAAGTTTTAAAAAAAGTGTTTGTAAAATAAAATTTAAAAACAATTTTGCAAAAATTAAATTAAAAAAATGGGTTTGAAAAATGTTTTTAAAAAATATATATATGTACTTACATTTAAAAAAAAATTCTTGAAAACGATGACATATCTTTCCGAAGAAAATTCTTCGAGAAAATAATCAAAAACATTTATTAATAATTTGAAAAAAAAAAATGGAAACGCAATCTGTATATTTCACAGATGGGTTCAAGGAAATTCAAAAAACAAGGAACCGATAAAAAGTAATTTTTTTTCGTCGGGTATAACTAATTTCCATGCTAAAGCATTGCGCTTCATCGGCTGCTGGGACACTCCTAAAACTGCGGAGAATTTTAATATTATGATTCTTCGCCAACGACATGGCCAACGACGACGTCGTTTTGTTCCTATTTCGAAATTCTTCGTACCTAGATTCGAGTAAGATTTTATTAACATGATTTCAATCAATTACTCGTACCAATTGTAATAGGTGCCTTATTAAATCATTCTCAGAAAAAGGTCGACCGTTGGAAACGAAACACATATTCACTCGTACGTGGAAACATTCAACGCCAAAGAAAAAATCGGATACGTCAATAATTCCGAATTGCAATACGAAGCCATCAGGTTACCTTACAAAAAGGGCGACTTTGCTATGGCCATAGTACTACCGTATCCAAACCAGTCTTTGGAATTGATTGCCAGATTCACAGAACAAAATTATATTCAACTGTTCGAGAAAGTGAATGAAAATTACGAAAAAGTCAATTACTCTATTCCATTAATGAATTTAACTATGGTGTCGGTTAACGAAAAAGGTGCAAGTATAAATGGAAATGATAGCGATTTGAATAGTTGTAGTTGGGGTGCTGATCTGAGAAAGAATAACGAAAATGATAAAAACTATAAACAGTTTCACGTTAATAGACCATTTGGTGTGTTTATCTACCACGAACAGACTAAATTCGTTTTTTGGCAAGCACTAATCAGAGATCCGTTGACAAGTGTACATATTCAGCATCGGTTTCTGAATCTTATGAATGCAGTGGGTGAGAAAACTGATCAGAAGCGTATTTCCTGAAGCGTAAATTTACAGTCTTGTGCAGAATACTTTGAAAGTTAAATAAAATTCGACAGGTACAACAGTACATACTTGTACATAAGTATGGGCCCAAGTATAATCTAATATTGTCTAAAACCATTACCTATATAAAAAATATAAAATATGAAGTATTTGTATTTTTATGCATTTTTTTACAAAATAAATTACTCGTACGAATTTTGAAAATTAAATTTCGATATCTTTTATTATTTTTCAACATGCTGAAAAGAAGACTCTGAGAGGCTGTTACCTCTTCAAAAGATCATATAAGTCGGTAAAATAATTTTTCTTGATATTTCTTTTTACTAAGCGTTGACAAAACAAAAAAAGATTAAGAACTGGTTAATGATTTGATGACTTTACGTTCAGAAAATAGATACATGAATAGAATAAGCCATTTTCAAAAATCTGTTCCTGCGCATTTAAATAAATACTGCAACTTATTCAACGTTACAATTTTTTGATATTAAAATTTTAGTAAAAATAATATGGATTTCAAAAATCATCACTACCATTGAAAAGAACTTTAAATATTACACAGGATCTCGATCTTACGGAAAAAAATTTATTGTTAATTTGATTTTCATTATTAATTTAGAGAACAGGAAAAATTTGTGTTTTCAAGGTTGATGGTGAATTGACAGTGGGAAATTTGAAATGTCAACTAGTTAACACCTATTTTTTTATACTTGCCTAGTTATTGCCAGTGAAGGAGGGTAAGATTCAATTTCTAATTTCTAATACCTAAGTAAATAATAATTATTTAATAAATAAAAATAATTCTAAAAAAAAATAAAAATGACTTTGATTTCACGATTTGACGCATGAGGAGTGATTTCAAATCATGATGTCACGTATCTTGCATGGTATTTTTTATCAGTAGAATTGAATCGCAAAATTTTTTCTGTGATTTAAAATAATCTTGTGAAAAAATTTCCAAAGTTGATAAATGTAGTTTTATGTATGCGTCATAGGTGAATATATCTTTTGGAGAAAATGTTGAAATTAACATAAATTAATTAGTTATATTGTTCCATTTTTAGTGATAATAAAATCTAATGTATTTGTAAAGTAAACCTAGTACGAATCAAGTTTTGAAAAATGTCAGCTTTCGATGATAATCCTTTCGACAACGAACCGACGGTGGATAATCCTTTTGCGGTATGGTTACTTGATTACATAAAATAATTTTTATACATAAATGTAATACATCTTACTAATTTTCTAGACATTTATTATTTGTACGAAAACTTGAAATGTACACGTTTGAATAAAAATCTTGAAATTTTTCACGATAAATGAACTTTTGTTTGCTAGGATTGTTATGAAATGTTTTATCCCTTTCATTGGTTTACATAAATTACGACGAAATTTACTGTGTTTAATGTTTAATTCACTTATAATCAATATTATAATGTATTTCTGTAGGATCCATCTGTCCAACAAATGACCAAAAAACCAAGTAATATTCAACAAGGACTCGATGATTACAATCCTTTCGCCGATCCTACTTCACAGCAACGAGCTGGAACTGTAATTTGGTCTTCAGTAGTCTTATAATAATCAAACTTATGACTTTACTTCATCTTGAACTGTTTGTATGTATAGGTACGCGGAGCAGCAAATCCGCCCCCACAATATGCACCTGGTGCTGGTCCAGCTGTTATGGCTCCTACATCTCAAGATGTTTCAAATACACTTCCTCCAGCTTATAGTAAATCCAGTCAACAAATTCAAGCACCTACTTTAACTACTTCAGAGTTGCAGGTAACTTTGAAGATAATGTTGCCTTATAATTCATGTATCACTGACTGTGACGTTTAGTTTGTTTATTTAATGACTGACACCTATGATATTATTACGCTGTGTTTGATATCACGCTATATTTGGTATGCGCGTGTGAAATGTTTTCGATAATACATTGTTATCGTAGTTAAGATAAAACAGATGGGTATTTGTTTTAATTCAATTTAACATGAATTTTTGTTAAATTTTATTTCTCATAGCGAAGACAAGAAGAGCTGGATAGAAAAGCAGCAGAATTAGAACGAAGAGAACAAGAATTAAGAAGAAATGAAGTAAATGGTATGAAAACGAAATTAAATTTTTGCTTAAATGTCACGTAGATGAATGTTATCGTAATTTTCCTTATCATCGTTGCTATATTTATATTTCTAGTGGAAATTTTTTCTTGTAATTATGGGTACATTTAAAATTTTCGTGCAACTCAATTATTATAAATTGTTTCAGTTCGAAGAAATAATTGGCCTCCATTACCCGACAATTGCTGTTGGCAGCCATGTTTCTTTCTTGATATAAATGTAGAAATACAACCAGAATTTCAAAAAATCGTTACTCAGCTTTATAAATTATGGCAATGTAAGTAGGTACTTATTTTTAACAACAGCTCAAGGTACAGTCATTTTATGCGTTTTTTATTTATTCAAGATATCGATTGGGTGAAGTCCATACCAACGTACTTAGTTAAATTTACTTCTACGCCAGAAGATAATTTTTGTGTTAATTAAATCGATACTCGAAATATTGAAAAATTATTATTAAATATTTATTTTTAATTTCAGTTCACGCCGCGTTGCTTCTGGCTAATGTGTTTGGTACAATTTGGTTGAACGTTGTGCAAGTGCATTTTACCGATTTTTTCTTGTCAATAGTTTATAGCGCAGTATTTATTCCTTTATCGTTTTTATGTTGGTTTCGTCCAGGATATAAAGCATTCAGGTATGTATTAATTTTGATGTCTTATTAATTATTTTTTATTCGTTTAATAATAGTGATTGTTTTGTATTGTTAATTATAGGGATGATAGTTCTTTCAATTTTATGGTATTCTTCTTCATATTCTTTTTCCAATTTCTTTTGTCACTGATACAAGGACTTGGTTTTTCCAATGGTTACTGGTGAGTTGAGAATTTTTCACGTAATTACTCTTATGATCATTCAATTATTTTAATTTAATCGTTTAATTCTTTTTTCGCAGCGGTTTAGCAACAGCTGTTTCATTATTTGAAAGATCTGAAACAAAAAGCGTCCTTGTCGGTGTGATCATCCTCTGCATTGCTTTGGGATTTTTGGCAGCATCTGCAGCGGATTTGTATTTAATTACCAAGGTTAATCCCTTTTCTGCTTTAGTTATTTATTCTATGTATTTTTCAAAATGGAACTTTTATAAAGTAATGGCATTTGGTTCTCATTATGGGATTGAAACATCACGCAATAATTTTTACCCTTGAAATACGATACACAGTATTCAACTTACATATCTAGCTAGCATTCAGTAACAAGAAACCTAAGTATCACGTTTCGTTTCTTAGAATTAAAATAATATAATTAATAATAATTTTATCGAGCTGATGGACGTGAACTTTCTTTAAAAATTTAAACTAATAAATATCTTTTATTTTCACAGATTCATCGCATCTATCGTAGTTCAGGAGCAAGCTTTTCAAAAGCTCAAGCCGAATTTGCAGAAGGCTTTTTCCGTAACGAGCACGTGCGTGGAGCAGCAGCTAATGTTGCCCAGGCAGCGGTACGTCAACAGTTTGCAACTCAGTCTCAACAACCACCATCTAATCGTTATTGAATCAGCATCAAATTTGAATCGGTGAAACGTAAACAAATGATAATGCACTGCGAATCTAATCGAATTTTTCAACTACTTTCATCTCATCGCGCTTGTACGTGTGCGTAATATTCATCACGTGAAATGTTCTCGTAGATGTCAATTATTACCAATCGCTTAATCGTCATTATTTTTCATTTAAACCGTATCAATTCTCTATTTCCATCACGTTCGGTGTGTTCGAGAATTTTTTCGCTGTGTAATGTTTTTGATTATTTTCTTTCACGGCGCAGACAGTTGTAGATTTTTTGTATGATTTAGATGACTTGTGTAGGTATTTAAGAATTATTATGAATTTATGTTAGAGAACATGTTTTTAATTTTCGTCACTTCTGAAATCATTGTTTATCGAAGTGCCACATTTGAGTTTACATTATATTCATGTAATGGGATTAATTTATTTTCACATTTTATTGCAAATTTGATTTAGTTCTGTAAGTTATTAACGTTTAAATAATTTAATCGAATACTTGTTTTATTATTTTTGCTTTGTACGTTATGGAAAAAAATTCAAGAGTTTTTAGCTTCATGCTTTGGTACTCTTATTTGATTTTCAGTTAGGTACAGATCACTCGTTTTGTTTAACTCGCAAATCAAATATTATTGTTTTGTTTAACGTTGTTGCTTATGTTTATTATTAAGTGTACTTAAAAGTCAAACTATTTCATATAAATGATACCTTTATGATCGTACTGTATATATGTTTTTTCTTTAATCAATACATGTTTCAATTTCCGCAATTGTTCATTTTTATGATTTAATTCGGCAAATTATACATATGTACGTATTATTGTAAGAGGATTTTTAATGGAACATAAATACAGAACAAAATAATTGATAAAAAAAATCCTTATTTAATATGGTTACGACTCATCCATTTCAGCAATTAATTCAACTTCTTCATCTGATTCGTGTATTTCTTCCACAATATGTTCTTCTAGAGCCTGCCTTTCTTTCAAACCTGATTACGAAAGAATCGAATCACTACGTTGCAGAATCAACAAACATTAAAAATAATGGAATACATTTTTCATTTGAACTAACCTGCGGCAGGAGATCTTATCAAAGACATATCACGTTGGACCTCTCTAATATCTCTTCTCTGTTCTACTTCTCTTCCTTTACGCAACCTTTGCATAATATATGTGGCTTGTCTTTTACTTTTAATTTCATCAATACGTTTCATCGCTTCAACTACATACAAAAAATTTAAAATTAGCACTGATATCTGAACTTGTAAGTTTTAATCATCAACAAATCGAAATCTTACTTGATTTTTGCCAAAATTCACGATCATATTTAACAGGGATATTTCTTCTTTTTTCAAGTTCAAATGAGGGGTCTACTGCTAGTTCTTTACCGACAAGTTTACGATATGCTTTGGTCCATCTTACTTTCCTTGGATTCTTCTTCTTTTTGAATGCCTTCATGCATTTTGATCGGCAGAATTTAAACACCTAAAAACATGATACGAATAAATCAATTTGTCAACTTGAGCAGTTACTTACATATATTCCATTTGAGAAGAACTTGGTGACAATACCTTGCAATCATTTCTAACAAAGTGCATTCCATGTCCAGGGTATATTTTAGAGGAACAAAAGTAACAATTATCAATCCGCATGATTACTTAATTATTTACACATATTATAAAATTAAATAAAAAGTACTACAAATTTTTGTAGATAATGAGAAGAAATACGCACACCTTTGCACGTGTGAAGTCAACAATCCGACCACAGCACAAACACCGAACGTAGAATCACTTTGGTAATCACTGTTTTGGATTTTGGTCAACATAACATAAGAGCCATCATTATGTTATTACTTTGTAAATTACAGAAATTACAAACACTTTACGTAATTTTGTACTTTGACGAGTTGTTGTTTGTAGTTGTAAGTTTATGACGTTGTGTTGTCATTTGTAGTCATTTTGCTTGTCAAATTCCGTTAATTTGATAAGAAAGAATAGAGAAGTTCAAAAGTTGCATTCGAAGTTTTAATTTATCCGTTTAATTTTTCATATTAATGGATAAAATTTGTGTATTTTATTTGTTTAGTAAAGTTTTTATCGTTGTTTGATTTTAAACTACGAAGTTATTTTTGTTTCAATGTTCAAGTATATTCTATAAATTTTATGAAGAAGGCGCATATTTAAAGATGTCCGGGACGTCGAAAATACCCGAAGAAATTCTAGATGATCTGAGCAGGTGCGTTTTTTCACATTTTAATGCTAATTTCAAGCCCAATTCTATTACTTTATAATGAGTGTGTTATGCAACATCATTCAAACCTGGACCACTGGTAAATTTGTTTTATCGTAGTCGATTCATCATCAATATTCCCAAAAATGAGAGAACCGGATTGAATAGAGTATCGTTTCAAATTGAATTAGCTCACTGGTTCTATCTAGACTACTACTGTGTTCAAAATCCATCTTTACGGCCGTACAAGCTGAAAGAATTTTTTATTTATATATTTCAGGTAACTATAATATAAACATATCTATCCGTAAAACATTAATGTTCATTTTTACTTTTATGTATCATTCCAGCATATTCCATTTTTAAAGAAATACGAATCTAATATCGATAGCATTTATAATCAATGGAGAGAGTACAAACAATTGGTGCCAACTTTCGGAGCAGTACTAATAGATGACACACTATCGCACATACTTTTAGTACAAGGTTTTATGGGTTCGTGGGGATTTCCCAAAGGAAAAGTTAACCAAGAAGAGGATCCTGTGGATTGTGCTTGTCGTGAAGTAGGTTTTATGATGTGAAAAGGCGAATTATTATTTTGGTAATTTTTCAACATTTATTGCGTTTTTAGGTATTCGAAGAAACTGGCCTAGATATATCGAAACTAATTCAGCCCGATGAGTATGTGGAATCGACTATACACGATCAGCTAATCAGATTGTACTATATCGTTGGTATAAATAAGAATGTTGCATTTGAGCCACAAACTAGAGGTGAAATTAAAGCAGTACAGTGGTTCCCAATTGAACAATTACCGATTTCTAAGAGAGATATTTTATCGAATTGTAGAACGCATGGAACTAGATATTTCTTCATGGTTATACCTTTTATGAAGTAATTCATCATTTAATGTAAATATTTTAGCGAAAATTTCAAGATATTAGTTAATTTTATGAGTGTTAATTTTAGACGAATTATTAATTGGATCGATGATGTAAGGAGAAGAAAATATAAAAGAACTGAACGACCCAGAAATAAACTGAATTCTGAGTCTGAGTATTACACGAATGGAAATAAACTGAAAAAAACTCCGAATCAAAACGATAAAAGAAAACCACCCGTAGTTAATAAGGTAGGCAAAGTAGAACTATATGTTGTACTCGATTGGTCTCATAAATTTCTTTTTTTAACAGATAATTCAAATGGACCAGTCGTATGGTAGTTCACATAATTCCGATCTAGATACGACCGAAGAATTTATTCAATCATTTGGTAATCTAGGCACTGGTAAGAAAATACCACTTAGTTTGTTCTCATACACCTGAAGGACATATTGATCCCAAATTTATAAGTATATAAAATTTCCAGATGCAAAATCATGTGCTTCGTCGAAAAGAAAATTACGAAATTTTCAACGAACTATGAATCGTAAAATTAGACCGGATAATTATTTAGATTTGAAGAAGCAGCTAGATGATGGCTCGGAACATTGGAAAAACTTTCATTTTGATAAGGAAAGAATCGTTCGTCATTTACAATAAGTCGGTTTTAGTTGACATTTTTTCATGACGCTGCATGTATTTTTTTTTATTTTCGCTGATTTGATGTATTAAGGAGTTACCCATGTTCCTGATTTTTACTTAAATTGTAATGACCAAGAAGATACTCGACTTTGATTTTCATTTAGTAGTTTTAATTTAATAATCAAAGTTTTCCACAAAAAAAAATAAGAAGTACAATACATTGTACTGTAATTCATCAAATGTCTCTACGGACGTATGAATATCTTCGAAAGATGAAATTTCATTCGCAGAAAATCGTTACTCCTCTTTCATCGTGTTTCTTCGAATAGAATGCTCAATTTATGGCACCAATGCAAGGTTAACTGATTCGACGTAGCATCACTTTCTCGAACATTTCAATCTGTAATAATTCAACATGAGTTTAGGTTAGGCGGGTCGATGCATTAATTATGTACCATCATTCAATGAAAAATATATGTTCAACATTTGAGAGGTTTTACCGCACGATCTACGTCGTATCCTCAATGAACTAACATAGAAATGATTTTTGTTAAACTAGTAAAAAATAAAAGCTATTAAAAAAACCAACTCACCACACGTAGCAACACAAAAAACATGAATTTTCCCCGAACAACTTTTCGGTTCCTCATTTGTACTGGAATTTTTTCTTTCCGAAAATCAGATCAGCATCCGGAACACCTTTTTGGTGCTGATATTTTTTCTTCTTCTCTCTGACAGAAACAGCTGGTAACTGTTTTTGAGTGTAGGCCTGTATTTGATCCTGGTAATCTTCCTCTTCGAGACGTTCGTTAATATCCAACGTTAAACGCTTTACTTTTTCCATCTCAACTTGTTCGGCTTTTTCCTGAGATTTCAAATTTTTAGCTAAATCTGAATCCAACGGTATCTCGAGATTTTTATACTGTTGTTTATTTCCTTTACGTAATAATACGACAAAGTTGACACTAGATTTTTCCGATTCATCGGGTGCATTCTGCAACTGTTCGTAATTTTTTTTGAACGTATTACGTACATTGTACGGAACAGATATGTCCATCTGTTGAGGCCGAATTGTTTCGCGTAATCTATCTTGAATATCCTCAGAGACCATTTTATCGAAAGCATCGGCGAACTCTTCGTCTTCGTGGTCTATCCTACGTTCGCGAACAGGTTCACGATACATCATTTCGTGCACATTTTCACTATCGTCTTCGTACTCTTCGTCTTCTTCATCATCTTCGTCAAATTCGTCGTATTCGGTTTCCTCCATTGTATCACGCTCATCTGACTCTTCTTTAGTACCATCGGATTCTTTCGTTTCGGCGTCTGTTTCCAAAATGGTGGATAATTGGCCTTCGGCTTCTTTTTTCGTTTGATTTATAAACGGTTCTAACTTGGCGAGCAGTTTTTTCTGCAATTCGTCCAGATTTTCTTTAGCTTCATCGTAACTTTTGGATAGTTTCACTTGAGGTCGGAGACCGGTTAGAATGTCTCGTACCATATATTCAATCTGTAAAAAAATAATACAAAAGAAAAAAATAGATGAGACATATTGAAATACACATTGAATAAACCTACAAATTAAAAAAATTTACCTGAATGGGAAATTTATTTTCAGACGTCCAAATAGGTTCCGAATGCTTCAACCAGTAGTAATGTTGAAAATAAATGAAAAAGTAGTCCAGTCTGGTTTTACTCAATCCGTGATTAAAAAACTGTCCACATAATTCCAGTAACACGCAAACTAATCGAATACGGAAAGTGTTTCCGGGTGGATCCAAAACGCTGATGACATCTTTAGTATTAGATACACCGAAAGAAATCAGAGTATATAAACATTTGAACACATCGTTACTTTCTACCATTCGATAATTATACAATTCGCCGAAATATTTCACCATCGCTATTCTTCTTTGATTCATCCGAGCATTATTCAATTCTAAACCCAAACGAATATCTTCTAAAACACCATCGACAACTCTAGTGCCAACAAATTCTTGATACTCGACCAATCCTGCGAGTAAGTTGGCTAAACAGCGAATATTTTGGTATTTTACGTTCCAAGCGTGAGTTAAACATTTAATGGCGAAGTCTGATGTAGTTTTATCTTTCCAATCGAGTTTTCGCATTAAATTTAACACCTTCGTTTCAACGTCGTCATTCGGATTTAAATCCTGATAAAGTATTTTCTGTATAAACTGATGTAAAACTGGTAGCTTTACTACAGGCTGAGAAATTGTTTCGGGTGGATTTACGTAGTAATAAGCATTCTCGATCATGGTAACGTAACGATTGTCCAAATTCTGGACACATTTTTTGCGCATCATTTGCTCTAAATAAACTTTGGTACGTTGACGAGTTTCAGCATGACGATAGAAAAATCTACCAGCGCATTCCAACAAATTGCAAGCCATTTCAATATGATGATGAGTAAAATCATTCAAGAGTAGCTTCAAGCAATGTAATCCTTCGTATTTTGGATACATGTGAAATTTGACTAATTCGCCGATAAATCGTATTACTTTGAT
Organism: Ferrisia virgata; assembly: GCA_900060175.1. Taxonomy (NCBI): domain Eukaryota; kingdom Metazoa; phylum Arthropoda; class Insecta; order Hemiptera; family Pseudococcidae; genus Ferrisia; species Ferrisia virgata. The sequence continues at coordinate 83,828 of FIZR01025983.1, forward strand.
TTTTGTTTCGATGTTGATTTGATCTTTGATACGATAATGATGTTTGAAATCGTTTTTCAACAGATGAACCAAGTCGTTGGCAACGTCGGGCATAACGGGATACAAAATCGCAACCAAACGAGAATACAACGGTAATAAATCCAATCTAGTTCGAGGAACGTTAAACAAGGCCTTGACTAATTTTTTACGATAATTTTTATTGTTATGAGTCATCAAAAATTCAATGGCCGCATTATCGATCATTTCTTTATTGATACAGTTGGGTAAATGATTGAGAAACGTTTCCAGTTGCGTTTTTGAATTTGAATTTAGCCCAGCCTCGTCTTCTGCATTATCAACGTCGGCTGATTTATCTTCCTCGATATCATCTTTTTCGAATTCTTCGTCTAGTTTTTCATCGGACATTTCTTCGTTTTGTGTTTCAGTACTTTCTTTCGCAGCATCTGCGTCTTTCTTACTTTGTGGTAGAAATTCTTTCACATCTGGCATTTTTTCGTAAAATTTCTGGGTTTCTTCGTCATCCCAGATACTAACAAGAGGTCCTAAATCCATGTTTTCCTCTGCCAGGGAAATTTCATCAGCTACTTTACTTTCTTTTTCGCTTTGCAGTACGGGCATATCTTCGTCTAAAATTTCGGCGAAATTTTGTACGACTGTTAACAATTTTTGTACGGAAGCCTGCATTGTTTCCAGCTTTTCTTTACGGTCATTGCTTAGTTCGCCTTTAGTTTGTAAAATTTGTTTGTTTTGTTTTTCATACATACGTAAATCTTTGTGCTCTTTGTTCAAACTAAAACATAACGAAGAGTAATAATCGACCAATAAAGATCTAACTGTTTTTTGTTTCTCTGCGGGTAAAATTTTACTACGAGGTGTTTCCATTTTGTATTTTTCGGATAGTTCGCGAATTCTACGAGGCACTAGGCCGGCGTAATCATCTCCGCAGTGCTTACAAAAGCTCAGAATTATCGAGCTGTAGTTATGATCTTCTTTATCAATCGATATCAAACTAGTTAAAACGTTTCCGAGCAAAGGTAAAGCATCCTTTTGAGGAAATATTCCGTAAGATATCAGATCACTGTAGAAACGAAGATCAACTCGAAGTTTACTAGGGTTAGCGATTTTTTCATCTTTCTTCACAACGAGTAATTTTTGCTAACATTCGTAGAAAATTTTAGAGAATTCTGGATAGTTTTCGTGTATACTCGAACAGAAGTTTACAACAGCTGGTATATCGGATAGTTTAAGTTTAGCTTCGACCAAAGCGCTTGCAATTTCGCTGATGTATTTTTCAATATTCAAAGTAGCCATTTCAGCGAGTAACGAATTTAGTTGAGATTCTGTAAATGTTTTCAGTTTACGAACAAACGCTCTGTTTTTACGTAAACTGGAATCTTTATTGGATTTAGAGTTCTCTGTGTAGTCGATGTTTTGATTCTTATGACGAATGGTTTCTTTGAGAGACAGTTTCGACTTTGATTCTTGAATGTACGATGTTAGTTCATCCTTTTCAATTGCCTCTAAATCGACAGTATTTTCTACATCGGTAGGTTTTTCTAAATTATTATCATCTTTGGGAGAATCGTCAACGGACGGTTCACTTTCACATTCCGGTGCATTTTCTTCGTTCATTTTAGGGGTCTCATCTTCAACCGACTTTTCGTGGTCTTTTTCCATGGTGTAGAAGGTTGTTTATTGATGGATTCCTACAGAAACAAAGGAAGATTATTGCACAACATGCATCGTACGTTATGATCACAGTAAGAGTAGGCAAAATTTATGAAACTCTAGATTCGATGCACATAAACAGTATATCATAATAAGTAGCGATATTACAACTTACATTGATCAATTTGTGTATTTTTAAATATTTGTGCACAATGATTGCACATGGTATTACTCGAGGAATAACATTGATTGTGTAAAACAATTACACAATATAAATAGGACTGTCGAATATGTTCTTTATAAAACAAATACAACGCAAAACATAAACGATAAATTATTCAAAATTTGACAAAAACTCGTTATTTTCCATAGTTTTTGTTGTATTTTGTTTCGAGTTTGAATCCAAATTATTCGACATTGATAAAATTTTAATTTAAGTCGAAAAACTATAGAGCGCGGTATAACAAATTTTGAATAATTTATGAAGTTTGAAAATATTCCGCTAGAGATGTTAGCTGAATAAAATTTAAACTCGAAAGTATTGATCGACTTGGTACTGTAGACATTTATACAGGAGCTTTGAAAGTAGTAAAATGTGATAAGCTTTCGCGCTTTTTAAAATTTGAAGTTTTTTAATTTCTTTTTTTCACTTTGGAATTTAAAAAAAATTTATGCGTTAATTTGTTAAATTTTGCTGTTTTGGGATTTACGTAAATATTCTAGAGTTATGATGAAAAAGTTAATTCATCCCAATTTTTCAACTCGAATATAATAATGAAAGTCGCATTATCAGTTGATACTTGTATTTGCAGTTTTTATCAATCTGGCATGAATTGACGTTGAAATTAGAGAAATATATCACACAATGAAATGCTCCTGCAGATGTATTACTTTTATTTAGTCATCGCGTACGTTTAATGATTTTTTCTTTCGTGTACATCTTGAACATTGTGGAAATACTTCAGTTCAAAAAAGAGATAAAAATACCTGTAAGTCTAAGCTCATTACTCAGATTGTACTTTAGGAATACAAAGAAAGTTCTCATAAGGTTTCCTTTCTAGATCGTATTATGAGTTTGGACGTAGAAGATATCGAAGATGATCTTCAAGATGACGAAGACGGAGGTGAAGATATGACGGCTCAAAAGGTGTTAGAAACCTTGGAAAATGCATGGCTTAATGAAAAACTTAGTCCGGAAATTTTACCTCATAAAATGGAATTCGTCGATTGCATGTTGGAACAAATTAAGTACATGGAATCGAATATACAGCGATTACCTAAAGGAGATCTCAAGGTAGATATTCATAAAATTGAATTGGAACGAATACGATATGTAGTTACGAGTTACCTTAGGTGTCGTTTAAAAAAAATAGAACAATTCGCGTCGTGTATTTTAGAAGAAGAAGCTGTCAGAGATCCAGATAGTCGTTATTTATCCGATTCCGAACTGAAATTCACTGTCGAATATGTTCAACATTTAGATGCACATTTCGATACAGTACTAAAAGACATGCCGTGGAATTTACAAAATTTAGAAAATACCGAGAAACGTATTAAACCGAATGTAAATAGTTATGTTTTTCTACGAACTAAATCATCTGTTTCTAATGTTATAGTGAAAGATGTTTTTGAAAATCGCGAAGAAGAAGTAACGCTTAGTGAAAATTCCCAACATTTATTACCGTATGTTTCTATTTCTGAAAATGTTAAAAATGATAGCGTACAATTGATTTGAGTATATTTTGCACGAGGTTAGATGAAATAATTCTTTATCGAATCGCAAGTCGATGTAGAATTCTGTATATTGATAAATTGCAAGTATTATACGAAACATGATCGTTGTATTTTCTAAAAAAAATTTTCGCTAAAATGTTTGTTTCATTTCTCTTTATTTACTCATTTTTTCACACCTTCCTATTATTATGTTAACAATAATTTATATTACATTTGAAAATTAAGATACGAAAATTTTTTGCTCAAACTGCTCCTTGAACTTTGAACTTCATTTGTCTTCATGTAACATTCATTCACCTTCTGTAAATCCTTACCGATGGCAACAACCTGTAGCTAAATGAAGATAGCTACGCTATTCAAACAAAGCTGGATTCTTTACGATGATAAGACGGAGAGGTTTCCGTAATAAGTACTACAGCAAATCTTATGAGTCGCACATTTTTTAACGGGTTCAGTGGTTCCTAACCAGTTGTCCGTAGATCTTTAACAATGGAAGTACAAACAATGAACAAAGATGTGTAGGGAATTGAAAGCAGTTTTTTTTTTTTCATTTGCTCATTATTAAAACTAATGTAACTATTCATAATCGATGAAAAAAATAATAGATAAAACAAGCATAATTAAGAAAACGTTTATAATAAAATTTGTACAAAATTGAAACAAAATATTTTTCATCATTTTTCAACCTGACAGAGAAGAGGAAGGAACTGCATCTTGAAAATGCGAGTGAGTTTTTTATAATCTATTCAGGATGCTGCTCCTTTTCACCTGGAGAGAAAATCTAAGAATACTTAAAAACTTCAGTTCGAGCTGTTATTCCATAATCATTACAGAATGATAATACCGAAATTTTAGGAATTGACTTTAAAAAGGTTATCGACCTCGACAATAATTAAACAAGTACACCGCGCATCGTTTCCTATTTCATTCCTTTCACGTCCGAAAATTTTTCAGTTATTTCTCATACACTAATCAGTCTTACATTCTGATTTCTATGACTATTTGCGAGACAAATTCGCTATTTAGCGGAAAATTTTTCAGTATCGGCGATGGCTGAAATTTGTTTAATTCGTTTGTTGGTATCATCAACGTTGATCTTATTTTTGCCATCATCGCTGGCACTAGGACTGACACCTACGCCTACGCCCAGCGATGTGACCCGCATCGTCGAATTTTTCTTAGCAGCATCTGCATTTTTATATTTATATTTTTTATCAAATTTATATTTCGATGTCGGTGGAGAATGTTTGGCTGAGTTGGTAGATTGCGATTGGTGATCATTTTCGCGAATTTTCGTAGTAGTTTTCTTATCGTTTGCGACGACATGCTGCTGACTTTGAGCTTGCTGATGATCGTTAGTACCGATGGAGTATCCAGTATGCAGGGGAACGTATAAATTATTAATAGTTTTTAATTCTTCTCCGGTTTTCGGATCGACCGGTATGACCTCGGCCGTGAAATATCCATCGTTATGCACTTGTATGGATGGAGATGATTCCGTAACCGGCGTGTAATACTCTAACCCGTAGTGTGTTATTATATAATTTTCTTGTTGTGATGGATCAGAAGCAACATTATTTGTCTTGCGTTTGAGTTTTTGTTGCTCGGCGTGTGTTGGCAGAGATATATTGAAAAGCATCATTATTACCGTGATCATCCATGATGATGGCTTCATTTTTTCGTTTCGAGTAGGTATCTGTACGAATATGTTTACTTCTCGACGATGATTATCGATTATTTGATTTGGACGCTAGCAATTGCATGTGTATAAGGTTGATATCTACGAGGGCAAGAACAAAGCAGTAGATAAGTTACTTATCGTCTTTTGTATTATTTATAATACTTTATGAGTTTTTTTTTTTTTTTTAGCAATTCATCCACTTGAATGTACTTACACTATTTGCGTATTTCGATGAATTGAACTACTACGTAAAAATTATTAAAATTCTAAAATACAACTCGGAAATATTAAAGTTTTAAATAACGTATACTACGTAGCTCGAACAGTTCGAACACTTGAAAAACATGCGAAAAAACCGGACGATCACGCAGAAGACGACGCGATGCAGTGGAATACCACGAACAATAAGAACTCCAACGCTCACACAAAAAATGCTTCCAGCAAACGAGTTATTATTTATATTACGTAGGATTATTTATAACCGAGCGCCTTCTCGGTTCTCTCACGCTTGATTTCGAGTTAAATAACGAACTGCACAGATAAATGTAGCGAATTTACAACGGTTCATTTATCTACGGTATCAAAAGAAAAAAGAGGTGGAAAGCATAGGCATAAACTCTAAACTAAAGTGCATTATACTACCGCACATTACGTAGTAGTGCATCACCTTATGTACCTACTCTGTCTCTTCGATACCTCTTACCTGACCAATGCCCAGGTCCTATAGATCTTTTACCTGCTGATTTGAGATCTAACTAGTCTTTAGGTTTTGTTTGTTTGTTTGTTTGCTTGTTTTTTTTTTCAGTATCGACATACCTAGCAATTTATTCATCAATTTCCTGTTTCATTTGTATTATTTTCATTTGATCGCTTTAATTAGAAAGAATTTGGTTATGGTGTCATTGGTTAGAGAGACAAATGAGATACATATACCTTTTTTGGTTAATGCACTATAGCTAAATCAGCAGTACTCTTAGGTATAATAATGTTGCGGTAGCGGTTGAGAATTTCGTAAAACTCATACACATAATATATTGTTGCATATGTAAGAGGTAAAAGGTATGTAAAAGAAGAAAAATAAAAGACAGTGCCGACTGCCAACAGCTGGATAATATTTAGACACAGTTGAACGAACAATCATTAGGTCGAAATAATTTTGCGCACTCGGTTACAGAGCGCCAGCTCGCTAACTGTGTCTGTTTTATTCTTTGATATTATAGCTTTACCTATAGCTGGTTATTTACGTAAGGCTACGTGTTGTAATCGTACGCAGTTTACGATTAAGCTATTGTGGTTAAAGCATAAATGTAAAAAAAAAAAGAAGAAGAAGAGAAAAGAAAAGAAAAATCGAAAAATCGCTGGACCTAATTATGTCAACACGATTTTCCCCTTCTTCTGGCATATGGTCTGGACGATGTTCGAAATCGCGTGGTTGTTCTTCGACCAAATGGGTACAGTGTACTTATCCACTTCTGATGGTGATTACTTATTACTAGTACCTAGCGATGTTCAATCTATCCGCGTATATAGCCCTATTTATTCGCTGTCGTAATTCTACGAACACAGAACTGCTGAGCAATGTATCTGCTCGTGCTTGCCGTGTAGTAACTTTAACTCTATCTGAGTGTACGTAGGTACTGTAATGCCTCCTTCCTATACAACGGTTTACGTCATCGAGATGAAGATTGAAATAGGTTACGTCTGTATTAGGTTCGTGTAATTCATCTTTTTTCGTGGTTAATAGACTATACGAATATTAAGACTCGTCTTTTAAGCGTGTAAATGGTTCATAGTTCGCTAGTTCCCTAAATGAACAAAAGAAAAATACTTCCGTCGAAATAAGATGGCAATACGGAGGAAATCTGATCAAATCGCGACATAATTCTTTTACTAGTCTCTTCGTTAAAAGTTTATTCTTAAAGTTGTAAAAATCAATGTATAGGCGAAGTTTAGAAACTACCTAATTTTGGAAACTATAGTTGCTCGAAAAAGTATTCCCAATACAGTATGATTACTTTATTGATAAAAGAGAAAAAAACTTGAACTTGAAATTTGCTGGAAAAAAAAGATATCTCAACATTTTTTAATAGCATAACACGTACGCTTTATGGTCTTATTAATTGAATTTTTTCTAATGCCCGAAATGAATTAGCTTTTTCAGAAGATTTTTTTTCAGCGTTCATTTGTAAGATTTCTTGATTTTTTCAGAATTCAGTTTATAATTACAGGCAAGGTTTTTCATATTCTAATGAACTTCTACCATAACTGTATACTTGGAATAATATTATGGGATGAAATTTGAATCATCCGTACGCAGATTTTCGGGATGAGCTTGCTTCGCAAAATATTGAATTAGCTTTCCCAACCATTCTTAGATGAATGAAAATCCTTGTATCTGATACTCATTACGGATATATTTTTTATTTAAGAGATCTAAACGCTACTTTACTTCCTCTTGCGAATCCCTCAAGTGTTCAAATCCGCGTTTTTCACTCACGATAAGAAAAAAAAAATCTTCACAAGGAGAAAAAATTATTTTTACTCCCTTATTGTGAAAAATACTATTCTGCATTTACAATTTCTTATTGTTTACTCAGATTTTTGAAATTTAATTTAAAGCTTTCTATTGTATGTAATTGTTTGAAATTTTAACTGTATACATTTTATGACATTAATTTCAAACAGATCCACGGATTTTTTTTTTGATTAGAGGTATTCCAAGGGTTCTTATCAGTGAAAATTTATTTTTGCTATGATATTGTAAATTTAATGAATGGATAAAATTATATGATTGTTTCAATATACGCTTTGAAATAAAATTGTCCATCGACGTATTTCGAAACATTTTGAAAATTCATTTTATTATTAAAAAAAACGAGAATTAAAGATTGAAATTTGTCCTCACTCATCAGTAATTTGAATTTCGTCCAAAATTAGATAAAATTCAACCATTGGCTGAATCTCGTTTTTTTTTTTTTTTTTTTTTTTTTTAAAAAAAAAAAAAAAATTTTTAAAATTTTTTTAAAA
>FIZR01025985.1:0-24835 GCA_900060175.1 Ferrisia virgata
CGGACCAGAAGTTGTTTAAGGGGGGGGGGGATTAAAATTGACGTCCCAAGTGTAGCGAGGACGGAATTTTGAAAAAATAATATTTTTATGTCATGAAAAGTTCATTTCTCGGAGTTTAGGTTTCAAATTTTGAAGTCTTATTAACAAAGTGACATTTTTCCAACGACTTAGATACTAAATTCAGCAAGAATACAAAAAACATGCAAATTTTCCACGCTTCAGAGGAAAGGTTATAGGCTTGGTATCCCCCCCCCTGGGTGGGTCAGTGCGACTACTAAATCTACACACCAAATTTAAATTTCCTAGCACAGTTTAGAGGGAGGGTTATGCAAGGAACAAACTCAAAACATAAGAAAACCCACCCAAAAAATATATTTCTGGGCTGTAAAGGGGCACAATGAGTCCGAAAAGTCGAAACCTTCAAAAGGCACATTTATAGCCTAATGGAGCTGAAAAGTGCAGACCCCCAAAAGACACATTTAAGGTCCCTACTAAACGTACATACCAAATTTTAACTTCCTAGCTCGTTTTGGTGAGGAGATAGAGGAGGAACAGCCCTTTTACAAGGTCAAAAAGGGGAAAACCTTTCATATCTGTCCTTCTAATTGACCTAGAAAGTTGATTTTTCGATATGTGACACAAAATTGGATTCTCCATCGATTGACTTAAAATAAAACAATTTTTGTGTTTTTTACTCCTCAGCAGCGCCTCCTCCAAAATGGGTTGAAACTGAATTTTGAACCATAGTCATCCCCACTCATATATATCTGATCTGGCCCCAAATTGATTCGATTGACCGAATTGGAGCGATTATGGTCAGTATCGAACAGAGTAAATGATTTCAATTTTCGGAAAAAAAATTAAAGAATAAAAAATAAAAATAAATATCTGGCATGGTTAAAAATTGTCTTAATGATCTTCTAAGACCTCAAAACGGAATTTATTGGTATCCCCTCTCCTCATAACTTAACGTTATATTTGATTACTTCGCATTCGCAGGTTTTTTGTCACTTGGGGGGGGGGGGAGGCACGCTAATTCTTCAAAGTTATTAGTCTATAATTTTTTGCCCCCCCTCTCTTTCCTCACTGTGTTTTGAAAAAAAAATCGAACTAAATTATTTTTTTGTTTAAACTGATTTTTTTTTTCTATTTTTATGGAAATTTTTTGAAATATTTGAAATTTTCTTTGGGGCTCTGCGTGCTCTTGCGTCCTCCTTAAAAAACACCTACTTATTTGTATTTCTACTTTCAAAGGAAAAATAAAAAAACGAAAAGGAAATTGTAAAAGCGAAAATGAAAACGGAAACCGAAAAATTTTCTGTTTTTGAAACTCTTGATAAAACATCACAGATGAGTGGTGCTTTTCATTACTTCACAATGTTCCAATGACGTTTGACGAAAATCAGGCTGAAAAAATAACGCATTGCGATGCTTTCCCAGTTATTTTCCTCGTGCAAATTGTAGACTAGCTCTTTCATTGCGAAACGATTAACTAGAAATTCAAATTCAATATTTCCCATACTTGAGGAAACACTTATCTAATTATCAATAATATTTATTTAACCAAACTTGACTTCCATTCAAAAAATTTCACCGCGATTCGGTTGCTGGTAGTTTTTGAGGAATTAGTTTCTCAGTATAAAACAATTTATATGTAAATACATTGTACGTACACACACACACACACCCACACACATACATATATACATACATACATACGTAGGTAGTAGGTACCCTTGAAAAAAAAAACTCAAACAAATACTTAGTACACGTATTGTAAATCAATGCTCACATTTATATCGATGCACACGAATACATCCTCTTACTTGCATACAAATTGAATATTTCCACAAAATATTTATCCTAATAAACGCGTTAATTCTGCTAATCTACTAAAGAGAATTTATTTCGCATTAACCGAAAACGATACACAAACTTGATTAATTATTATTTTAAAAAGCAGCCCAAACGATGATAATGTACGTATATAAACTGTATTAACTGAAGAACTTATTTCTATGAAAAAAAAATCAAAAACCAACCAATTAAATCGTCAAAAGAAAATTCCAAGTAATCGAAATATATACGGCCAATTCAATTAAACAAATTAATCATTGTACTACGCGTACGAGTACGAGCTACAAGAGTAGATATTCCCATTAACCTTCGAGGAATCGGATAACTTACGCTAAGCCATAATTTCTTAGCGTTTGTTATTCGTAACGCTGCGAGCAAAAATTAAGTCGAATTGATCCGCGATGCAGGCAACCAAATTACTCATAATAAGTTTACTATTGACAATAACCCTCCCCCCCGCCCCCCACATACATCTAAAAGAACAGCGCGACTGTTCGGATTCCTTGGGGGAATGCACCTTACCATTTATACTAAAGTAGGAATTAGTTTAAAGTTTACATTTTATAGTTAGCATTTTGTATCAACTTTTCGCGAGTTGTTTTTAATTGTGACCATAAAACGTACACGCTTTACGCACATCGCTGAACTTCAGTTAACGATAAAGAAGCAGCTCTTATTTGCTCGCAGCAGCCATCAAAAATCAAACTAATTTCCGAATTCTCGTCAGCATTCGCTAATTTAGCCTAAGAACCTCGCCACCTACGCGTAATGCAGCTTGACCCAGTATCTCGTATAAGGCCAAAGACAAGAACAAGACTTTCGAAAAAAATTGATAAAGACAAGATATTACACGATAATGACGTTAGCACCGAGACGCAGCGGTAAAGCCAAATGATCTCGTTCAATAAATACGAAAAATGTCAGCCCTACATGTGGCTTCGCTGTATGATACCGAAATAAACAGCATCAATTTTGGACTCACCGTAGACCACAACGAACGTCGTCAGCGTGTTGTGCTTTTAATTAATTTATGTCTGCGCACAATTCATTTTCAAATGCTCTCTCATATCGTACGATTAAAAGGTGGAGGAGAGAAAAAATAAAATAAAATAAATACCACCAGTAGGTTGAAAGTTAAACGCCCTTACATCAATTATTACACCACTACTGGTTTTCGTACACTTTTCACCAACAGTCGCTATATGTTCGGTGTTATGGGTGCATAATAAAAAAAATAAAATAAAATACCCCACGCAGTAAAAAAAAAAAAAATTAAAGTAATAAATTAATGAAGTACTGTACGTACCTAGCCTCTTCGTGTATCTTGTGTGTATTAATTTTCTCTTTGAACGCGTAAAATATGCGATGCTGCTATTTACAATGTTACCTTGCGGTTGATGATAATATTTTGGAATCAACACCTTCGAGTGAGGCGATTTTAACAGCCAACTTGGCACCATTAATCGTAAAACTACAGAAACTGATATTAATCACGATGCATTTGGCTCATTTTGCTGCCGAATTACTACCACATATACGTTAAAATATCAGGAATGGAGAATTGCTCAATGAACACTGATAAACATACAAATACGGTTATGTTCAGTGCATCGTATTTATCCCAATCTATATTTTCAGAATTTACGAGTCGGGTCGATAATGAAGCACATCTGTAGTCCATATCTATCAAAATTATACCTTATTTAATGAATAAGAGGTTGAATTAAATCTATCGGTTGGATTTCCTTTCATTAGCTCGATACGTACATTATCAAGAAGGAGAAAGTAGTAAGACGAGAAACCAGCTCGAGAAAAAGGTGAAAATCGTCCAAAGCGTGATTTTTTTTGGTACTGTAAAACTGTGCAATGAAACTGAAAAGTTGAAATTCTCAAAAAGCGCATCAATAACTTTAAATTAATCTACATGTTAAATTCCAATCCGCTAGCTCAATTTTTAGGACTGATATACGTCGAAGTGAATTTTTCCAAAACCGAGAAGGGGATAAGTTTCTATATCACCTCTCTTAATTGACGTAGGAAGGTGATTTTTTCAATCTGTTATATTTAACTTCTGGCTCTCCATCAATCCGTTTAACTGACCATCAGCGGAATTTGGTGGTTTGGTCCGGGGGGAAGGGGGACTAAGCCCTAAGCCACCACTCAAGTGAAACATGAGTCAAATTAGAAAAAAAAAATGTTTTTACTTCAGGTAGGTAAAGTTGTTTTCGTTGGGGCGGGGGGAGGGGGGTTGTAATTGGAAACATAATTATTATTACCGTTAGAAATGGTCAGCATGTATCAATGCCCCAGCGAAGCGAGGGCGAAATTTTTTTCTAAATATGATTTTAAATGAAAAAAAAACATCGCTTTACGATGCCTTTTTCCTAATCAACAATTCAGGGTAGGAAGGGTTCAATAAAGCTAAGAAGTCAAAACCCCAATGAATGTACATACCTAGTTTCAAGTTCTTAGCCCAATTTAGAGCGGATTTATGGGAGGAACAAACTCAAAAAATAGGAAAAATCGACCAAAAAATCATATATTTGAGGTTATGAAGGGATAAAATGAGGCTGAAAAGTGGAGACCCCCCCCAAAGGCACATTTAAGCTCCCTACTAAACGTACATACCAAATTTTAACTTCCTAGCTCGTTTTGGTGGGGATATAGGGGAGGAACAGCCCTTTTACAAGGTCAAAAAGGAGAAAACCGTTCATATCTGTCTTTCTAATTGACCTAGGAGGTTGATTTTTCGATATGTTACACAAAATTGGATTCTCCATCGATTGACTTAAAATAAAACAATTTTTGTGTTTTTTACTCCTCAGCAGCGCCTCCTCCAAAATGGGTCGAAACTGAATTTTGAACCATAGTCATCCCCACTCATATATATCTGATCTGGCCCCAAATTGATTCGATTGACCGAATTGGAGCGATTATGGGCAGTATCGAACAGAGTAAATGATTTCAATTTTCGGAAAAAAAAATTAAAGAATAAAAAATAAAAATAAATATCTGGCATGGTTAAAAATTGTCTTAATGATCTTCTAAGACCTCAAAACGGAATTTATTGGTATCCCCTCTCCTCATAACTTAACGTTATACCAAATTTTAACTTCCTAGCTCGTTTTGGTGAGGAGATAGAGGAGGAACAGCCCTTTTACAAGGTCAAAAAGGGGAAAACCTTTCATATCTGTCCTTCTAATTGACCTAGAAAGTTGATTTTTCGATATGTGACACAAAATTGGATTCTCCATCGATTGACTTAAAATAAAACAATTTTTGTGTTTTTTACTCCTCAGCAGCGCCTCCTCCAAAATGGGTCAAAACTCAATTTTGAACCAAGGTTACCCCCACTCATATGTATCTAATCCACCGCCAAACGGAGCTAATTGACCGAATTGGAGCAATTTTGGTCTTTATCGAGGAGAGTAAATGATTTTAATGTTTGGGAGAGAAAAAATAAAAAATAAACATAAACATCTGATATGACCAAAAAATTGTCTTAATGGTCTTCTAGGACCCCAAAACGGATTTTGTTCGTATTCCCTCCCCTCCTCCTCCTCACAACCGCCATTGGTCGATAGACTGTAATAGCCTCGTTTTCGTTGACAATATGACATAGAAAATCAGTCTAAAAAAGTGCATTTTTTGAACTTTTAGCTCCAATTTTGTGTATTTTACAAAGGGAAAAACAAGATTTATAGCGGAATCATTTCTCCAATATACTCAAGATAGTTTTCTTAGTCATTTGTATGAAATTTAGCATAAACGGTAAACATTTTCGAGGAGGAGGGCTAATTCAACATCTGAAGGGACCTAGCCTCCTTCTCAGTGCCCCCTCAAATCTGCCTATGCAAATAACAATTTCTACAAATTCAGCCCATCAACGACTAATCGCCCAAATTTTAACATGACTGAATTTTTGTTCAAGGACATCCCCATTTTTATATATCTAATTTGCCTCAAGTCTAACCATAGCTGCCGGATTTCAGCAATTTTGGTCGGTATCGAGATTAGTAAATGAGTTTGGTTGTAGGTAAACATGGAAAAATAAAAAATGGGAAAAAATAAACATCTAACAAACCAAGCATAGTCTTAAGGCTCCCTCAACCCCGCCTCCAACCACTGATAGGTGTGGATCCAGTTTTGTGGCCCTAGAAGACTATTACTACCGTGTTTGGCCTTATCAAATTTTTATTTTTATTTTTTCTACATTTTTCCCCCCCAAAACTAAAAAATTATTTGCTCAGCTCAATACTGGCCAAAATTGATCAAATTAGAGCAATAAGCTTCGATTGGCATTCTGGAGCGGGGATGACCTCGGATTAAAATTCAGTTGTGACTAAATTCGGGAAAGGAGTTGCTGAAGGACTAAAATCGCAAAAATTGTTCATTTTCAAACCAATCTATAGAGAATCTAAAGTTGCGTAGAATATCCAAAAATCAGCCCCCTAAGTCAATTTGGAGGGAAGATATGGGAGGTTTTTCTCTTTTTAACTTGAAAACAAGACCCCCTTCCAAATTGAGCAAGGTAGTTTAAATTTGGTATGTAGACTTGGTCGAGATCCCTTCATAACCTCAAATATGTGATTTTTTGATCGATTTTTCCTATTTTTTGAGTTTGTTCCTCCCATAAATCCGATCCAAATTGGGCAAAGAATTTGAAATTAGGTGTGTACATTCATTGGGGTTTTGACTTCTTAGCTTCATTGAACGCTTCCCACCTTCAATGCTGATTTTTTCATATAAAATCATATTTAGAAAAAAATTTTACCCTCGCTTCACTGGGGCATTGATACATGCTGACCATTTCTAACGGTAACGATAATTATGTTTCCAATTACATGCCCCCTCCCCCCGCCCTAAGGAAAACAACTTTACCTATCTGAAGTAAAAACATTTTTTTTTCATTTCACTTGAGTGGTGACTTAACCCCCCTTCCCCCCGGACTAAACCACCAAACTCCGCCGTCAATCGGATCAATTTGGCGCCATATTAGATATATATGATTGGGGATGACCTTGGTTTGAAATTCAGTTTTGACCCATTTTGGAGGAGGAGGTGCTGAGGAGCCAAAAACACAAAAATTGTTTCTTTTAAAGTCATTTGATAAAAAATTCAAAGTTGTGTAACGTATGTAAAAGTCAACCTCTTAGGTCAATTAGGAAGGGAAATATCAGGGTTTTCCCTCTTTTTGACTTTGAAAAAGGACCATTCCTCCCCTATCTCCTTTGTAAAATGCGCTAGGAAGTTGAACTGTGGTATGTGCATTCAGTAGGGATTCTAGATGCGTCTCGGAGGGTTTCAACTTCTCAGCTCCATTGCAACCCATCACAGCCCTGGAAATGTGTTTCTTTGGTCAGGTTTTCTCATTTTTTGAGTTTTTCAAGTTTGTTCCTCGCATAACTCCCCTCCAAATGTAGCTAGGAAGCTGAAATTTCGTATGTACATTTACTAGATAGCCTAGATGTGTCTTTTGGGGGTCCTTCAGCTCTGCCATTGGACATCGGTAGTCGAACATGACTCTTTGAAAGGCTTTAGCTCCAGCTTTCTTTAGAAACACAACATGGCGTTTCATAGAACTCTGCCTCTAGCTTCGGTAGCTTGATGTAACATTTTGCTCAACTTCACGGCGAAGCCCGAAGGTTAAGCTCTATGAGCCTCTAGAATCGTCGAAATCAATTGAAAATTTTTTTTGTCCAGAGACCATTCTGGTTGATCATGATTTCAAACGTACCTAGATTGTTTTTGAATTCCATCTAACAAAAGAGAAACTTCTAACTAATTCACATTGAAGCATGAAATTTCCAAATATTCGATGTCTAGACGGATTTAGAGGCTGAAAATTCGACACCACCAAAAGGTACATTTAGGGCCTTCATTAAATGCGCATACCTAATTTCAACTTCCTAGCTCAATTCGGAGGGGAATTATGCGGGGAGCAAACTTGAAAAATAAGAAAAACCAAAAGAAAATCACATATTTGGGGCTGTGGTGTAACGTAGATGAAAAGTCGAGATCCCAAAAGGGCACACCTTACCAAGTGTAGGTGCCAATTTTCAATTTCCTGACTCAATTTGGAGTGGAGGCAGAGGAGGAAAAGCCAGTTCAAAAAATCCTGTGTTGGAAGCGACACCGTACACCAAAGTGAGTACGCAGATTTTCAAAATGCACTAATCAGCGTTGGGAATGTTCGATGATAGCGCCCCTGATGGGATTTTAAAAATTTTCAAAGTCAAATCGAAGTGTACCAAATTAGCGCTCACATTCTGTTGTTTGTTCATTAGTTTTTTATCTTGTTCGCTGATTTCAATCTTTAAAATCATTGAAAATTTTAATTTAAAATAAAGTTGGTGTAATTCTTTAAAATATTTTTAATTTTATAAAAAATTTTCTGAAATTAAAAAGACGAGTCTATATTAAATGGGAATGAGCAACGCGTAGTTGTAAAGTTGTCATTGTCATTGTCAAATGTCAAGGATGTCAAATTATCAAGAAAAATTAATGCAAAAATTTTATTTATTTAGTAAACAAAATTCAAGAATCAAAATTCCATCTTCACTTATTAGTAATTTTGTACAAGATAATTAAAAATTTAAAAAAAGGAGAAATCAGCCGGGTTATTAGAATTATAATGATTTTTTTTCATGATTCACAAATTTTTTGAAGTTTCATCTTTCATTTACATAAAAAAATACAGCCAACTTATTTGGGTTTTGTTATTTCTCCATTGCAGGTATCATTTTAATGTTAAAATAAAAAATGAAGGGTAAAAAATATTCTTTTCTTGAAATTTTGAGGTTAGCGGGAATTCTAGCAGTTTTTAAAAAACTAAGGGCAGGAAATAGCAGTTTTTTTACCCTCATTCAGTGGGAAATTAGAATCGTAATGTGGCAACACTGCAAAAATGACTAAATTGAGACCTTGAGACTTCATAGCATGATTTTTTCTGCCAAATTATACATTTAAAAAAATCATTTCACCGGTTACTTAACAGTAAATTATTATAACTTTGCAAGTAATTTACTGGTAAATGACGGTAAATAACCAGCTGTACCACAGTAAATTACTTATGAGATTATAACAAATTCGTTATAAATGATCGGTAATGTGAGATCAAATGACTGGTAATATTACTCTTAGTTATGAAAACGATTCTTATTGATTATCAACGAAGCTTAGGTAAATTACCGGTAATATGAGTAATATTACCCGAAATTACTTGTGATATTACGGTAGTTATTTCAGAATTTACTTTGGAACTCATGCTGCTATAAAATAAAATTTTCACCTTCAAATTTACAACCATAGGTTCCTTTACTTATCAGTTAAATTAAAATAAATTACCTGCAGGTAAAATTACCGTATTTTCCTAGTAATACTTAGGCCTTCTGGATGGTTGATTAAATCCACGTGAATTGTGACGGATGGTACTTTGGATTCACTGCTGCAACATAGAATAAGCACAACTTTATTTAGAATATGGTTGCATCTATGCAGCATGCACTTCATCATAGCTAAACTCATAAAAATTGCATTCCAATTTGTTTTTTTTGGTTGAAAATTTCCTTTTTCTAAAAATCGCAGTTCACAGTACACGTGTTTGCCGAGAGAATTTAAACAAATATAATAATTTAAAGTTCACATCTGTGTCAATACTTTGATACACATAATTTTCGATTACTTTGATGTATGGCACATTTATCATGTAGACTGTAAGCTTTCTACAATCAATGCATTTCATAATTTTGAATTCGATAAACACATCTGCTGAAATAATGGAATTCGTATGTATTTCATTAATCACGTACCGTCATACTTGTACACTATTTCTGATACTGGCCACAAAATATGCATCATCACAACAATTGCACGCCAAATTTAATTTTGAAATGCGTATCTACTGTACTTATGGCGAATTGCGTGCCCGACCATGTTATTAATGGGATACTAGATTTCATTCATATGTATAATTGAATTGCCAGTGTCTATCTGCGAGTGCTTGGAAAATCAAGAACTTCATGAAAGTATGATGGGAAAAAAGCAGGCAATATTAGAACAATTTAATTTATATTTTACACATGTAGAACCACGCATTCGATAGGGGTATCTTATTTTTGTATTTTTTCAAAGTAGGTACCGCCTACAAGCGGTATTGCTTACACTTTCCTCGCTCGTTATTGTAATTCCACCTACTAATGATCGAATTATCTCGAAAAGCACGAAAGATATTTAGTTTGAAAATGAATAAAATTAAAGAAAGGAAAATGGGTAGCGAGCAAATTAAATTTTGAATTGAAACATCCGCTCACGCAATTAAATAATAGGCACGCATTTCGGAATTATCCTTTTATGTTGGATAAAATGATTATAGTATCTGGTATCTTTTGTATTAAATCTTTCGGCTAAATCTTTTATTTCTATTCGGCTTACATACGTTACAATTTTTATTAAAACTTCAGGTATGATTTTGCTCGTAGATGGAGTACCCATCGATTCTGTCTGCGGAAAATTCTTCCAAAATTACAACCGGATCACCTGAAGAGACTAGCAAAACTATCATTGTATTGGGATATCCTGACACTGATGAACATGGAATACCTCCTCCTCCTGATCCTACGTATGCAGGTCCAGTTGGTAAGTAAGGATTAATTGATGATTTTAGAATAAATAATTTTTTTTTATTTCTCTTAACTAACCTAATGTTGTATGTCATATTGGCAATGAAAACCAGCCTATTATGGTCTATTGATTTATGGCAGACGAGAGGGGGAGGGGGAGTATAAAAAAAAATCGACTTCTATTTGTTTACTAATTTTGTTTTTTTTTTTTTTCTCGAAAACTAAAAATCATTTGCTCAGCTTGATACCAACAAATATTGATAAAATTTGAGAAGTAAGCTTAGATTAGCGACGGATTTAATACTCTGGAGTGGGATTGACCTCGAGTCAAAATTCAGTTATGCCCAAATTTGGGCGAGAGGGTGCTGAGCGGTTAAAATCACAAAAAATATTCTTTTCTCAGTCAATCGATAGGCGATCCAAAGTTGCATAGCATATCCAAAAATCAGGTTCCAAAGTCAATTAGAAAGGGAGATATGAGGGGTTTCCTTTTTTTTAACTTGAAAAAAGGTTGCTCCTCCCCTACTTTACAACGAATTTGAATTAGGAAGTTAAAATTCCGTATGTGGGCATTATAAGGGCTACAGATGTGTCTTTTAGGGGTTTGACGCTTCAGACTCATTGCTCCTCCTAACAGCCCCGAGATGTGGTTTTTCGCACAACTCGCCTCCAAATTGAGCTGGTAAGTTGAAATTTGGTATGTAGATTTAGTAGGGGTACTAGTTGTGTCTTTTGGGGTTTTCACTTTCCAGCCTAATTGCATCCCCTCAACATCCCAAACAACTCGTTCTTTGTTAATTTTTCTTATTTTTTGAGTCTGTTCCTCGCATATCAAACATCCTCCCCCCCCCCTAAATTAAACTAGTAGGTTGAAATTTGGCATATAGATCCTAGATGTGCGGTTTGGTTGGATCGATTTTTCAACTCCATTGCATCCCCCTACCCTTGCCGCTGTCTGATTTTTATGAAATATTTTAATTATGTGAATAATAAAAAAACGTGCTTCGCGATGTTTTTTTTCATAATCAGTGGTAAGGCTGGTGGGGGAGGGGCGGTGCAAAGGAGCTAAAAAGTCGAATCCACCGAAGGGCAC
The DNA here is from genome assembly GCA_900060175.1 of Ferrisia virgata. NCBI lineage: Eukaryota > Metazoa > Arthropoda > Insecta > Hemiptera > Pseudococcidae > Ferrisia > Ferrisia virgata. The sequence goes on from FIZR01025985.1 coordinate 11,572, forward strand.
ATCTAGGACCTATACTAAATCTAAATATCAAAATTCAACTTAATTTGCAGGGGAGTTATGCGAGGAACAAAACTCAAAATACAAGAAAACCCACTCAAAAACCACATGGTGGGGGGCGATTGGTCTGAAAATTCGTAACCCCGAAAAGGTAATTTATGACTCCTATTAAGTTTACACTCCAATTTACAACTTTCTTATTCAATTTGGAGGGGAGATATAGGGGGAACAGTCCCTTTTCAAAGTGAAAAAGTGGGAAACCCTCATATTTCCTCTCCTAATTGACCTAGGAAGCTGATTTTTAGATATGTTATGTAACTTCAGGTTGTCTATCGATCGGCTTAAAAAGAAGCGTTTTTTTTTTCAATTTTAGTCAGTCAGCACCCCCTCCCCGAAATTTGGGCATACCTGAATTTTGACCCAAGGACGTTTCAACTCATATATATCTTATCTATCACCAAACTAAACTCATTGACCAAGTTGGAGCGATTTTTGTCAGTATTGAGCCGAGCAAATAATTTTTTAGTTTTGAGAAAAAAATAATAAAAATCTGAAATCATTAAAAATAGTATTGATTGATTATCTTCAGGGACCCCAAAACGGATTTTCTCGAAATCCACCACTCTCATCCGCCGTTAATTGAACCAGATTAAAAAAGGAAATGACCTAATTTTGCTCAACAAATGAAAAAAATTTTTTTTAGGTAGCAGGGATTAGATGAAATTTAACTGAGAAAAAAAAATGTAACATCTACGTTTAAAATATCAGAACGTGCATTCTTTCGATGTTTACTCTTTGCACGTGTGATATTTTTAATGAAGGTTTATTATTACCTAAATTTTACACCTTAATTATGTGAATTTTGAATTGAGCTCACAACACATTTTGGTCTGTTTCAAAATCAATTTAATTATACTGAATTTTGAATGGTGTACAATGAGCATCTGATGAACTTTTCCATCTTAAATACCCACTCTTTGATCTGTGAAGGTATTGAAAAAATGATGTCGATGTTGAAATTTACTTTTCATAAACTATAATTTGAAGTGTTACTCAAACAATTTGTAAAATATACGATTTCCAAACGAATTTATTCGCTGTTTACATAAACTTTAAGACGATTGTACCCGAGTCACGTTCCGGTCGAGCAAATATTACACACAAACTATTAACCACGTGCAAAATGGTACGCACATTGTAATCAAACTAAAATTTCGTTTTGTACAAGCCAGCAAACGGCTCAGCTCGCCTTTGTTTTCTTTATCAATTTCCTGACAAAGCTATCAAAATTTCGGCACGAGGAAACCCGTAGTAGATGTTGTGGCATATTTAACGAAAATTACCAACCGAATCGTATAATCTTATACGTTAAGTTGAAAATCAGCGATGTTATTATGACCTTTAAATGTAACGACGACATCGAAACGAAACGTTTTTTACAAGTAATTTTCCCACGAATCTTTTTCATTGTAATTTTTAATTGGTAAAGCGTAAAGCGGAAAATTGAATTTAAGATATAAAATAGGTTCGAACCTTTTTTCCTTTTCTCTCTCTCTTAATAAATACCTTGCTTCGTGTTACAATGCGACGCGACGTGATGGAAAGATGCGAGATATTAGTTTTTAAAAATTAATTTTCAAAATGGTTCAAGCACCAGTATTAATGTTTCAAAGCGTTCAAAACGTCTCGAAATGTTATCGGCGAATTATTTTTTATCTACCGCTTTGTCACGAAATATGACAAAATGCTTTGCTTATCTGTTTCCGCATCGGGCACGTTTTTACTTCCAACTTTCATCTTAGGAAATTTCTTTTTTATCCTGTTTCAAGGTTAAGACTTACTTTCTTCTAATGTAAGTTTAGTATACTAAGTGCATACCGTGTAAAGTAAATCGAGTTGAAAATTGTCGTAATATAACTGGATGTGTCTGTATTTTTGATGAAGCCGGGGGGGAGGGGGATACCTTTATATTTTTTTGGTCTTATAAAGGGCTGCACTGTACTTACTTATTCGTGATGCTAGAAGGATAATGTGACCTCCACAAGTCTGAAAAGTCAAATACAGATGATAATCTTGGAATAATCCTTTTTTTTTCTCTCATACATTGAGCAAATAGGGATCAAATACGAAATATTTACTTGATGAAATGAGAAAATACCATTTCTTAAAAGAATTATTTTTTTAATGGGCATTTTTTTCCATTGTGGCTTAATTACAGAAAGGGATGAAAATTTTGAAAGAGTTGCATTCAACAATAGGTATTGGAAACGTTTAAAAAAATGAATTTCCATCTACTTGGCTAACTTTTCCCATAATAAAAAATATGAAAAGCTTAATATTTTACAGACCATACCACGATTCCGGATAAATGTGAATTTTCTAGCCCAAAGCAGTTTCTTCCAGGTCAAAATAGAACTTCCTAAGAACCGTAGGATGTTCTAATTTGTCCTGACAAACCAGTTTTGCCGGAGAATATTTTAGGAATAACTAGTTTATCCAAACAAAATCTGTCCAATGATACTGCGAATATTTTAGGAAAAACTGGTACATCAAGCAGGGAATAGAACAAACTGGTTTTATCTAACAAAAGTATGGTAGAGAAAACCAGATTTCCTCCAATATCCCGACTAGGTTAAACTAGTTTGTCTTAAAATATTCGCAGGTCAAACTAGTCAAGATAAATTTTATTAGGATAAACTAGTTATTCCTGAAATATTCTCCAACAAAACTAAAATATCGTACAGCCATTAGGATGTTCTGGTTTGGCCTAGGCGAAACCAGTTGGTCCTAAGACAAACTTAAACACCTACTGTAAAGTTGAAAATATGTATTTACAGAAATTCGCCAACAGTTGCTGAGAGCTCATTCTATGTGTGACAGCCATAGAGATAACCACTTAACTACCAAAAGATGTTAAGCTACTAAGAAATAGTACCACTACGGTCCTTTGGATGTTCTAGTTTGGCCTAGGCGAGACTAGCTTGTCCGAGGAAATTCTCATTTATCTGGAATTGGAGATTGACTGGTAACATATCCCATGAAGAAAAACTGCACTAGAAGCAGTGGTTATTTACCACAGAACAATAGTTTTGAGTAGTTATCCACAGAGTTGGATGAATCCACCTGGGACATCCTGGGAAAATCCCGATGGGCTAGAACAGTTTGGTGGCTGCTGGGCCACTTGAGAGATACTTCGATGTGTTTCTCATTCCTTTGAACCGAAATTTCTCAGATTTAGTAACTAAAATGGTAAAAATAGTAGTCAAATTTCAAAATGTTCGTCCTTGCTTCTTTGATTAGGTTTGTTGTCCTTCAGTTGAAATTTGCCCGACTTGCTCTAGAAAGTTTATACAACCCTGGTTATCCGGCATACATCAGAAGTGCCTTAGTACTTAATTTACTACTTAACAGTGTTGGCAAAAGTTTCCAGGAATACTGAACTCGTTTACATTCAAAGTTGAATGAAGGCGTTCAGTTCTCGTTCAATGAACGCGTTCACATATGCTCAGTTTCTTCAAATGATAACTTTATCAATTAATAATTAAATGCCTTGAAGATGGATCACCATTTTCACTAACAGATGGTTGAGCTGGAGATTTAGTATTACTTTGACCATTACTTATATTTAGAACTTGTTCTTCCTTTTCTTCCATTAATTTTAAAATATACAGATCGACAAACCAATTCGAACTTTTGATATTTGACTTGCTCGTTCATTCTCGTTTATAATGTTCACAGCACTGGGAACGCATTCACATTCTCGTTCATGAAATCAGGATCACGTTCCAAACAGGTTCTGTTGTAGTCACTTACTACACACAGTCATATTTTACTTCCCAATGTCCCATATATTAGAAGTGTGTTAATGATAAATTACTACTCAGCAGTGGTACTGTGAATAATTTTCCATTATATGTACTGCAACTGCACTATGTTCTGTAGGTCAGAATTATGATGATAACGATTTATTATTCATCACTTCATCAGTAAAGCGGTGAATAGCTTTTAGTATACCAACAACCTTCTACCTGATGGACTGCTAATTTAAATCAACGTTTTCTATGCAAAGAATGAAGCCAGACAATATTGAAACTCTACGACCAGGAGATGTGGCAAGATTTTAGGAACAACAAAGATACACGCATCCTGTGTATTACAGCATTCCACATTGTCTGGTCACGCGCATGTGCAGTAGTTATAAAATATTGTTTGAATATATTCTTCAGCATCAGCACTCCATTAGGTAGAAGATCAATACAGCACTCATAATAAAACTTGACAACAGACAATGAAATCCTAAGATATCTCACTGGTAGGCATAGATGTGAGGGACTTTGGTAGTTGATACCTGACCTCAAAATTTTTCCTGTATTCTAATTGGATGATTTCAACCTACTCCAACTAATGAAAATTAATAATATTTTTACCAACAAGTTACAACAACAACTGTAAACTATCTGATCTTCTGATATCACATCCGTTGATCATCATCATAACTCATGAAAATTTCAACCAATCAGATCCAGGAAAAATTTCCAACGAAGTCGTCATCATTATCATTAGTATGTCTTAATCATTTGTGTTGTACGTGAAATCCGTTTTGAAAGCTAAAAAAAAAAAGTAATTTTTAGTGCCAAATATCAGCGCTCCCTAGTGGGTATTAGGTGAGTAACTACTTAAAAAAATTTTCTGTAATTCCCTTTTTGCTGTGACCTGCAGAGAGGTATTTTGGTGTTTAGTGTCAATAAACTAGACCAAACTAAGATCGGTGAATATGGGTCCATCTTATTTTCGATCTAGAATAAGTTGAATTTTTTGTAACAACATCATTTTTGAGGTAACCAATCTTTGGGCTAGTAATATGGAAGTATAAACTGCGCTATTTATTGGTATAAAATTACAAAATTTTGTTCACTTTGATTCACAATGAACGTATAAACAGCGTGGTCCAAAGTAATTAGTTTTTTGTTTTGAAGGTGAAATGGTAAAACTGCATTAAATATAGACCGCATAAAGAAATACTTACTTTAAATGAGTAGGTAGTGTAGTGTTTATTAGTTTTGAGGTTGAAGGGGTGGGAAAATTCTTTTGATCTTGGGGAATTTGCGATTTTTTAAAGAAAATCTCCCTCCCAAGATGAAATATATCATTATAGCTATTTATGAGCAATTGAACACCCACTATTTCCTTTTTTTTCCTATAATATGAGTACTCTGAATGTATGTAAGTAGTGTGTAAATTATGGTTTACTATTCACTAGTCAGCAGTAGGTACTAGTAATGGGATGCTTTTAACACTCTTAGAAGAAGTGTGTCACAAAAATGTACATGAAGTTCTGCATTCTCCCGCTAATTGGTAATACAAGTAGTGAACTATACTGTTGTTTTACATATGGAAAGTAGTAGTATATCTCAGTGGTAAATGTACATGGCCAGTCATCATCATCAGTAGGTCTCAGTCGCTTTCTCGTTTCCATCTGTATTGCACCAAAAACAGCAAAGAGCACACCATCTATCACGATCCTGTGCCAGTGAAGCTGCTCGTACCACAGAGTCCATTGGCACGTTGATGATCTCACATCATCTGATCAGAGATCTTCCTCTCTCTCCTTTACCAGGAGCCTTACTGAAGAGAATGCCTTTTTTGAGATTTCCGACTTCTCTCCCAGTCACATGTCCAAAATACCCTAAAATGTGTTTCTCACATGAAACACTTAGCGTGACTGGCTCCTGTATTTCATTGACGATTGAAATGCTGTTTCATCGCGCTGTCCAGAGTATGTTCAGCATCAACGTCGATTTCACTTTTATCATCTGCCTTCAACGTTTATATTTCCACAGCATACAGGAAAACAGAAAAAACAAGTGACTGTATAAGTCTCTTCCTTGCGTTCGTAGAGATCTTTCAGCCAACGAGTCTCATCTGTTTTAATGATGGAGCCAAAGTACACGAAAGCGTTCACCTTTTCGTATTTGCTCAGAGCTGTAGAAACTGGAAGGCACTTGGCCCAATCCACCACCATGACTTTTGTTTTTGATGTATTAATATGAAGTCTAAGTTTTTAGCTGGCCATCTTCAACCATATTGATGAGCTACGCCATTTTCTCTTCACCCGAAGCAATCAAGGTGGTATCACGTGCATATCGCAGATTAGAGATTCTTCTTCTTCCAATGGAAATACCACCAGTCCAATGTTCTAAAGTCTCGCGAATTATGTGCGGCACTCTCTGCCTGTCGTAAGAAACGACTTGAAGATAATCAGGGGAACCCTTTCCTCCCCCTGGCCGATAGTAGCCTACTGTTAATATTTTTATAATTCACTCGTCACGCATCAACACACACACAAACAGTTCAGATTTCTCCACGCTAAGAGGGTAAACTGGCCACCAGTGAAAGATTTGCGAACTTACAGTGGTCATTTTCGCAAGAAACACCTAATGAATACAACCCCAGTAGAATTTACTAATACTGAGATATAAAAATCTACAGAATACCTGGTGCTAGTAATTAGTGTGATTTCCTAGTGCAGTTTTTCCAGTGACAATAGACTGCTACTATTGGGTGGTGTAATTTTCAAGTAGTACAGTAATATTTGTAGTAACACAGATGATGCAGTGATTTCTGACCACTAAAGATTACACTGTGCAGTAGTAGTAGTAAATTGCTACTGGCAAAACCTCACTAGGAAACCATACTGATTTTTAATACTATACTTGTGCTGTTTTTCTATATGGAATATTCACCTCATATGAGATCTAGGCGCTTAGACAATCCACCTACTTAATTTTGCTCTACTGACACGAAAACGAAATATTATTTCGAGCTCGGAAGGTCAACTTTTTAACCTTTAAATGAGTACAATAAATGGAGCAAACAGTAACACTATGGTCATGCTCTTGAATATTATGAGCGTGATTAAAACTGAAAATACCTCCGATTTAACGGTGCTTCCGTTAAATGGGTGCGTTTCGCATTGTGTCATCGTTAGATACGCAGCTATTTATATTAAGCATAGGTACATAACCTATCTTTGTACTAAAGAGACATATACATTAAAAATAATATTAGTCAATCATCGAACCCTTACTTAATATGTACGACCTATGATCTACCAATGAAAAAAGAAAAAAAAATGAAAAGAAAATTTATAATTTGAAAAAGAATAAAGTTGTTTTGTATATTTCTTGAACTTAATAGTCGTAAATAAAGATATAAGCTTAATGGAATTTAAAAATATTCAAAAATCATTTTCATAATTTTTTAAACCAAAATCAATGGTAGGTAAGTAGATGAATGAAATGAATATTAAATTATACACCCTTATTTCTATTTTAGTACTGTATTTTCAAGGTAAACAATGAGCAATAATGTACAAAACGTATTTTACGCGTTGAAACGCTGAAAAAAAAAAGAGAATTGTTTCAATTCTACTGAAAAATAAATAACTTTTACGTAGGATGTAACTGAAAAGCACTATTTGTTGTGTATTTTTTAATGGTCATTGTAGAAGGGTAATTATCGAAACAATGAAACGCTATAAATTTTTCAAATGCAAAGTAAAATAATTTAGGGGAAAAAATTTAAAAAATCAGAATTTTATAGCCCGAAAGAGCTTTGCCTGAAATTTGTAAATAGGTAGAGGATGGGATACGAGTGTAAACTTATGCAAAAAAAAAAACGCCATTAATGAAGTTCAAAGTTCAAATTTCACATTGCCAATTATAACCTCGCAAAAAAAAGATTTCTAAACAAATGTTGTGGGTATCATCGTTACCTAAATAAATAATCGCTTAAAAATCCATTAAGTAAATGATTTGGAAAATTAATTCGCTTTTAGCCAAAATAAAAAACAGACGTACGAAAAAATTGCATAAGTAACGGTTGAATACCTTCGTAATTTCGATTAAATGTTTTTCAATTGGAGGAAAATTCATGTTTAATTTTATTCAGGTGTTTTCGTATATTTTTTATTCGAGGTTTTGATTTGAAATTGAACGGAAATATTTTTGTAATTTATGCTCACACAAAATAACAACTGAACACAACTCGAAATGGTACAAATTACAATGGCTCATCTCAAGGTGAAATAAATTTGTAAAATTGCATGAAAATTGTTTTTCAATTTATGTTGATTCGAAGTAAGATCTAAAACGTAACTCAAAATGGGTCAATTAGTAGCCCATGAAAAAAATCCAAATGAACACAACTCAGAATGTTCCAAATAAAAGTACCAATCTGTCAAGAAATTTTAAACCATGCATATGTAATAGTGAAATCAAAAAAAAAAAAAAAAAAAGTTGAAAAGTAGGATGCAAAATGAGCGAAATTATGAAAAATATCGTTGAAAATCATCGAAAATTGGTCGAAAATTAATCCTCAATACGGAAAAAAAATCATTCAAAATTATTGAAAATTGGAAAAAATTTGACAAAAAAAGGGTAAAAATTGATCTAATATATGAAAAAGATCATAAAAATTCACGAAAATATGGTAAAAGATTGACTAAAATGAGTAAAAAGTGAGCAAAAGGGATAAAATGAACCTAAAACAAGAACAAAAGATTAAAAATCCTCGAAAATTATGTAAAAATTTGTCAAAAATGAGTAAAAAGCGAAAAAAATTGATTAAAAAGTAAAAAGTGAGAAAAATTGAACAAATGTCAAGGAAAAGTATTGAAAAAAAAGGGGATAAAATGAACCTAAAACATGAAAAAAATGATTAAAAATCCTCGAAAATTATGTAAAAATTTGACAAAAATAAGTAACAAGCCCAAAAAATTGATTGCAAAGTTCGAAAAAATTGTGAAAATTGAGCGAAATTTGAACTAAAATAATAAGAGATCAACCGTTGAAAATTATCGAGAAAAGTTTGTAAAAACTTCACAAAAATTAATGAACAGTGCAGAAAATTTTGAAAGAATGTTGAATAATTGGTGAAAATTAATCTAAACAATGAAAAATATAGTTGAAAATCAAGAAAAATTTCGCTAAAATGGTTAAAGTTTAAAAAATTGCATAAAAATCACAAAAAAATTATGAAAATTTGTGGAAAATGCATCTAAAATATGAAAAGAATTATGGAAAATAAGATAAAAATTAGATAAAAATTGGTAAAAAAAAAGTCAGAAAATTGATCTAAAATCATGAAAAAAAAAAAACATTAAAAAAATAGGAGAAAATTGACATAAATTATGAAAACCATAATTAAAAATCATCGAAAATTCCGTAGAAATTGGATGACAATTGATTTCAAATATAAAAAAAAAAATCGTTGAAAATCGTCGAAAATTTTTTAAAAATTTGATAAGAATGGGTAAAAAGTGCGAAGAATTGATTTTAAAAATCACGAAAAAAAAAATGAAAAATGGGTGCCAATTGACCTAAAATATGAAAAAAATCATAGACAATTGTCGAAAAATTTTGTAAAAATTTGATAAATATGAATAAAATAAAGCAGAAAATTGATCGCAAATCGAAAAAAAGTATATTGAAAAATGGATGAAAATTGACCTAACATTATAGAAAAGAAAATGATGGAAAATAGATGAAAATTTAATAAAAATTGATAAATGAAGCAGAAAATTGATAAAAAATTATGAAAAAAATGTTAAAAATTGGGTAAAAGTTTAACAAAAGTAGGTAATAAGTGCAAAAAATTGATCAAAAATGGGTTAAAAAAGCAAAAAATTGATTAAAAATAACCAAAAAATGTTGAAAATTGGGGTAAAAAGTGATTCAAAATATGAAAAAATTGTTGAAAATCATTTAAAATTGGGTTAAAAAATTGACTAAAATGAGTAAAAAGTGAAGAAAGTCGATCGAAAATCACAAAAAAAAAGTGAAAGTTGACCTAAACTGTAAAAACATGAAAATCAATAAACAAGATCAGTTTTATTATACCTTCAACTTTCGTATTTTCACTTCACTTCCTTTTCACATTTTGTTTTTTTTTTTTTTTTGCCTGGCAAAATATAAATTATTAAATCATCTTTGAGCTAGCTTCGTCGCTAAAAAAATCATAATAAAATCTGAAACACCGATCAAGTTAGAAATTTCAACATAAAATACAAAATAACAATTATTCTCAGCCTTAAGACATATCCATGTCTGAAAATTTCAAAAATTGGTCAAAAACTTTTTTCTAATTTGTGTCCATGTCCGTGCAAAATATCAACTGAACACACCTTAGAATGGTGCAAATACGAGTAGTAGGCCAAATTTAAAGTAAAAAAAAAAAAATCATACAACTGGACTAAAATTATTCATAATTTGTATTCATCTGGAATAACAGTTCAACGCAACCTTGACCTTCTAAAAAAGTAATAACAAAACGAAAATTGAGCCAGAATTTTTTTATCATTTATAAAATGGCAACATTTGAAAAAAGTCGTAAGTGCTGGTACTTCGTGAATAAAAACCTGGCACCTCGTTATTCGTAGCATCTTCCTCAGGTACCTACTTATTTCATCACACTCGGTTCGTTTCGAAAATGTATAAAAATACGCCAGCGGGGATACGTAAATTAAGTACCTTTTAAAGAAGCCATTTATTTAGCATTCATTGACTTTAGCTGTAATAATAAGTATATAAATCACGATAACTGCTCTCTTTAAACAAATACCTACAGGGAGACTTATCCGAAGTTATAGGTATACAATACGTCATGCCAGCGGTATAGTGTATGTAGGTATATTGTACTTGAGCTCCATAAATAAATCTACTCGTACAGAATACACGAGTATTTTGAATTGGCCTCCAATATACACATAGACATACACATATATATACCACATAACGTACCTACCAGACGGATATTTTATGGTAGAAAAACTTTTTAATTGTTTTACAGGACCGATTGTAATACGTACAGAAGAAGTGTTAATTGTGGTATTCGTGTTAATTTTATGGGCTTGTGCGATCGCGTTGTTCTTTAATCGATGGGGTAAAATAAGAATGTTGGAACCATACCAACCGAAATTTCACGAAGAAGAACACAGACCGAGTTGTCCGTTGGTTGAATTATCTAGCGCAGGAATTACTCAGGTACCTTTAAACCTTTATTCCAGTATCGTAAATTATACGCACGTCTATACGTAGACAATAGTGTCTATGGGTATATGTATATATGTATATATAGGTATAATAAAACTTTTTAAACATTCATCTGCATCGATAGAAGAAAACCAATCACAATTTTAAATAACTAGTTGCGATACGATGCGACGCGACACAACGCATCGCAACGCTTTGAAATCAAATCGCCGAACACAGAGCACATTTCATGTTATTTGGAAAGTCTCCAATTTTCTGGAAAGAATTCGGTCAGAATTATTTAACGTTAATCGAAATTGACTGGGTAGTACTCATTTTAAGCATGTTGGACTTGTAACCGATAACTTTCGTGTCGTTTTTCGACACAATAACTACAACAACGCCGACAACACGAATGCTATATTAGGTGAAAATAAGGTACCTATACCTATACCAATAAAAGCCTTTTTTGCTCCCTCCCTTCTTTACTTCATCCTGCGTGTAGTTTAATAATATAGATAGGCTTAGTTTATACGTAGGTATCCATCTGCTTATACGAAATTTAGAACATGTCTGCAGCCGAATGTGCTTATCTATACTTTAGGTGAATATATTTCAAAAATCAAGCGTCGCCTTGCGATGCTTTTTCAGCCCGATTTTCGTAAAATATTATAATCACAATGAATTGGAAATTTTTTCCCCCCGATCAGTGTTAAGGACGGATGGGGAGGGAAAGGGGATGCGGTAAGGATAAAAAGTCAACACCATCAAAAGACATATCTAGGACCTTATACTACATTTACATACAAAATTTCAACTCTTTAGCCTAATTAGGAGGAGCGAGGAACAAACTCAAACAAAACAAGCGCTTTTCCCATCAATAATCATCTTTCATCGAAAATTTTTTATCAAAAAGTTCACTCTCCTCTGCACTCCTATTTTGGCGTTTGATTTCATCATTTCCTAGCAATATAAAAATTGCACTTTTATTCAACTTGCACATTTCAACATAACGTGCAAAAATTTATCATTTTTTATTTTTTTATTTTAAATTTTTTCGATCATAAAACTTTTTTTAAATTAATATTTTTTTTATTTTTTAATGTATAATTTTTTGAGGTTTTAAAATTGTTTAATATTTTTATTTCGACTTTTTTCGTCTTTCAATGTTTTGAGTTTTTGATCCAAAACTTCAAATCAAAAATCGAAAACATTACGTCAAATTTTCATTAAACGATCTCCAACCCTCAAAAAATATCCAGTTACAATTTTTTTTTGCTTCAATTTTTTAATTATTTAATATTACTTATTTAACAAAAATTTTTTTACGTTTCATTTTTCATTTATTTTTGTTTTTTGATTTTTTATTATTTTTATTTTAACTTTTTTCGTTCTTCAATGTTTCCAGTTTTTGATCAAAAATCTCAAATCAAAAACCAAAAACGTAACATCAAAAAAGTGACATTTTCAAAAAATCCCCCCCCCCTCCCTCTCAGCCCTAAAACATATCCATATCAATAAAAAAATCGGACAAAAAACAACTTTTTTGGAGTTGTAGGATAGAGAGGGGGCACAATGAGGCTGGAAAGTCGAAACCCTCAAAACGCACATCTAGGTTCTTTACTAAATCTGCACACCAAATTGTAATTTCCAAGAGCTGAATTGAAGGGTAGAGGGAGGCTATGCGAGGAACAAATTCAAAAAATAAAAAAAAAACGAACAAAAAACCACATGTGAGAGGGAGAAAAAGGGGATGAAAAGTCGAAACTCCCAAAAATCACATCTAAGGCCCCTACTAAATGTACATACCAAATTTCATCTTCCTAGCCTGTATTTGGAAGAGAGTTATGCGAGGAACAAACTCAATAAAATAAGAAAAAACAACCAAAAAACCACATTTTCGAAGCTGTGAGGGTGGTATAATGAGGATGAATAGTCAAGACTCCCTCCCGCCCCCACCCCCGCCCCCCAAAGCGCATTTAAAGTTTCTACAGAATGTACACACCTAATTTCGACTTCCCAGCTTAATTTGGAAGGAAGTTATACGAGGAACAAACTCAAAAAATGAGAACCTACCCAAAAAAACCACATATTCGGAGCTGTGAGGAAGTATAATGGGACTGAATAGTCGAGACTGCCTCCTCCCCCTCTCCCCCACACGGCACATCTAAGATCCATACTGAATGTACATACCAAATTTCAGCTTTCTAGCCTGTATTTGGAAGAGAGTTATGAGA
>FIZR01025988.1:0-10349 GCA_900060175.1 Ferrisia virgata
AGAATCGGGCACACAAAAATAACCCATAGCCATCTATATCTACGAGCCCCCAAACCTATATGTCAATTTTACAACTCCGAGCCCATCACTACCCAACACCTCCTGTTCCTCTGTCCCAACTTTAAACAAAAAAGATAAACCTTCAACATCCCAGAAAACATCCACTCCATTCCAGATTCCTCCGCAGTCATGCAAAAAATCCTCCTCTTAAGAAAAGAACTTAACCTCCAACATCAAATTTAAGTCCTAACCTTTTTGACCCCTTTTAAGCACTGGGCGTAAAAATCTTAGCAATTATAAACGCCTGAGATAAAAAAAAAAAAAAAAAAACATTAAAAAAAATTCCATAGTTGATAACCCTGTAGTGTGTGAAAATTTGTTTGCAGATTCTCCCATATGTGTCCATCATTTCGGCATAGAAACCATTTCCGTGTATCTATTTTGCAAAAGATTAGAAAAAAATTAATTTCAAACTCGAACGCTTAGTAACTGTTCAGGTTTTTAACAAAACAAGAAATTTTGGGCTTCTGTTTGGTAAAGTGAATATAAAAAAATTATAAATCCATGACTGGGCTCAACAATGCCGGTGTTCTACTTCAAATTGAATGGCATATCCAAAATACCATTGATGTTTTTGATCGATCTCATAAATTGTCTCACAAATCAGCTCTAAAGAAAAACTCATCAACTGTATTCGTTTTTAAAAAGAATTTAAAACTGTGTTTAATAAAGCAGATTTTCAAGAAATTAGGAAACCGAAAAATTTCTATTAAGTATTCTTACTTGAAAAAATAAGTTGAAATTATAATACAAAAATTATTCAAAAATGCATTCGCAATAAAAAAATAGATAGATTTTGAAAATATTATGAAACACTTCACCTCAAACACTTTTTACAATTTTTCTTATCACGAAAGTGTAAAATTTTATTCCGATAAAAATTACAAAAATATATAACATGGGTACTTATATAGTTAGATACCTAGAATCACATTCACAGGAAAAGCTAGCTATCAAGGTATAACTTCGGAATATCACTGGATGGTCACTGGCATCGCGTCGACAAAAAACAAACGCTGTGCAACATCGAGTAATCATCATAGGTAGGTATAGGTACCTAAAGGAGCTGAAAACACCACATTATAAAATCACAGTAACTATGTAACAACTGCCTCGGCATAGAAAAATGTTATACAATACAATTTATACTTACGCGTACGCTTACAAAAAGGGTAGGATTTTTTGTGTCCAACAAAACCCGAATAAAAACAAAGACTTAGACCTGTCACTAATTATAACCTTTTATTTTCCACTATCCTTGTACCCCTAATGAACGGTGTACAAAGTAAGCGACGAGTTCTAACGCTTTCAGCATGGTGCTATTGTTAGAACTGCCCTTTTTATTATCATTCGTAGATTAAAACCGGAGTATAAAAAACCTTCGTACCTTTTAATTTAAATACGCGACTCGTTGACGAGTTGTCCGAAATTCCGTTGTCTTGACATACAAGTTTTTTTTCCCTTTTTAAGATTTCCTTCGTGCTTAAGTTTCAATCTTGTACTTTCGTAATAAAGTTTTCCCACGAATTGTGGGTACTTCCGTGTACATCGCACACATATCCTGATTGCACGATACCTTACACCTGTCTCGTTGAATCCATATTTCGAGATCATCTTTTGAAGTTATGATCCCTCTTTAATTTTTTTTTTGTTTTTGTTTTACAGCATATTTGTACTTACTTGCCGTAGGTATGGTCGTAGATAAATGCCCTCGTTGGTGCTATGATACTCTCGTACCATGCAGAGTTGGAATAATTAACCTACGACAGAGGTGTGAAATACTCGTACATGTACGAACCTATCTACGTAAGAGTACAATCATATCTGATATCATGCGAACTATTTTCATAACATTTCGAAATGTTCGTGTTTTTCGATGCGTGTGACTTTCCCAATTAATAAGTTTTAATATTTGATTTTAATGAAGTGTTGAAATTTGAACATCATAAAAGTAAGTACTGATTTTCATACTGCTTAATAATTTAATAAGATAAATATATTATTAGGAAAACTGCTTTAAATCAGAAATAATTCATGCACGATTCTCAGAATTTTTTCTAGAATTATACTCACTTAACTTCATTGTTCGCCAGTTTGTAATTAAATTTATATTTCTTACCCAATACGACTATACCTATACCTAAATTCAACGTATTTATTCATATCCAAATTTGCGTTAAATTAATTTGTAGCTGGATAACTCTTGGAACAACAAATTGTTGATTTTGTAGCGCTGTATAATTTTTTATTCATGCTTATGCGTGTATTGAAGTGGAATTCGACTTTTAGCACAAACTCGATATAATTTTATTTTATTCTTATTTTTTGTAATAAAAAATAGATACTTGCCGTATTACCTGTCTACATTCAAGGTGAATCATTTTTGAAATAAGTGTAATAAAAGATTTGCTAAAATTATTTTTTTTTAAATATACCTTCGAAATCTTGAAACTAATTTTTTCTTGACTATGTATTGGTGAGGTATTTGCGGCGAGATACCTACAAGTAAGATCTTGCGTGCTTTTTTTTTACAAGAAAAGTAAAATCTCTTCTTAGGAAGGTATTTTTCAGGATCTTCCAATTTTTTATTGTTTTTCACGAAAATCCATGATGGTTGTACATTTTTCGCACTTATTACAAGCTTACACCTCCCTAGTTTTTTTTTTACACAGTCCACAATTACACTTTGTTAGATGCACACCATTTTTATTTAGTATCAGAGAGGTACTAATTCAAATTCCATTCTGCACGCAAGACCTTAGCGAGGAGGGGGGCGTTAGTGAGTCTTCCCTCAAATGAAAAAGTTGTGAGTTACGCGGAAAAATGTGGAAATATTGAAAATCTGGCATTCGGTAAATTTTAAAGAATATTGGTAAAGATGCGTTATAATCAGAGGGGTATCGGGGGGGGGGGCGTTCTTCAGACGGCAAATTACAAGTGACAAGTGGCAAAAATTGAAATACTTCAACAGCTAAATAGTGATTTGAATAATCATTTGCCCATTTTTAAATTGTGCCTATTCATGAATTTTAATCGTTTAAAAATCTTCTTTTATCAAAATTTCACTCTCGCTTCATTCGGGCAATTATGATTATTACTTGTTTTATTTATAAGAGATGGGTTCTGAGATGTTGAATTTTTTTTTTAGCACACTCTTCACCAAAAAACATAATTCATGGTTGAAGTTATTTCATCAGTGACTTAATTTCGTGAAATGGAGAAATTTTAGAATCAACAGATTTTTGAGGCCGTAAGCTAAAAAAAAAAAATGTATAAAAATACCTACTACAAAAAATGAAAAACGATCAAAATTTTTGAGATTCACGATTTCTAAAATTTTTGGTTCACGATTCCCTCAAACACTGCTTATTTTTGTTCTCTCACGTAGTGAAAACACTATCAGTGGTGTAAACTTTTTTTTGGGGGGGGGGAGGGCGGAAGCAGCAATTTTTCCTACGTAAAAATTCATTTCTATAAGCGAAAACACAATAAAATTTAGCGAGGCAGAATATTGACCTACGACTTCATGGTTGTTTTTTCTCTCAAAGAGTATATAAAATCATGTACTCGCCAATTCAATTCAACATCAATTAAATTCGCAGAAATTCTGTTATTAGGCTTACATTGAATGTTAATTAAATAGGGGTATGTATTTAGGAGGGGGAGGTCTGAAATGAAAAAATCGTAAAAATTTTTCAATCGACAGAGAAATGAAAATTGTGTAGCATATCCAGGAATTAACATCTTACATCAATTAAAAGAGGAGATATGAATATTTCCTTTCGATTGATACTATGCAGCGGGCGAAAAATCAAAGTGCACAATATGAAAAAGACAAATGAAGAAATTACTAGGGTTGGCCGTATTTTGATTTTTTGGAAATCTGCAAACGGCATGGTCACAATGCATAGTTACGAAATGATTTCAAAAGGTTGCGGTAAAAATTTCAACCATCTAACTCAATTTTCGAAAATTTTCAAAAAATCAAACGAAAATTCTCTCCAAAAATGCAATTATGATACATATTTGAACTCGAAATGATCATTTCCGACACGTTTCCGCCATTAACCCCCCTTTTCAGCGGTTTTTAAAATTGTCTTTACGATTTTCTGAAAACTATTAAAGAAATTTTTATTTGTAAGACGCCCTCTTGAAATGGATGTAGGACATCAATTTTAAACGATTCAGTGCGATATTTCAATTTTATCGTTTACAGGTGATTCTTTATGGGTGGTTGAGAAATGGGGTTTTCGCGTTTTTTCAACAATTTTTTCACAGCGATATATTTTTTTTAGTAAATCCTCAGTAAAATAGGCCGAGTACACATACTTTCGTTCATTTAGGATCTGTTTTCCACACTTTTGTTCTTTTCAAGTGTTCTCATTTGGATATTTCAGGGTACAAAAAAATACAGTATAAATGGCTAAAAAAAAGAGAAAAAAATTAAAAATTGCCTTTGAGAGTCTACAATGGATGAAATGGGTCCCTTTTGATGAAAATTCATTCGAAAATGCATTTTTTCAATTTTTAACAAATTTATTTAAAAATATGAGAAAATTATCATTGTTCCTGAAAAGTGGTCTGTGAAAGATAAAATTGAAAAATTGCGCTTAATCATCTAAAATTGATGTCCTAAATCCATTTCGGGGAGAGGGGAGTAATGATGAAAACTTCTCGTTAATAATCATTTTGGATTATAGTATGTACAATACGTAATTCCATTTTTGAAAAAAATTTTTAATTAAATTTTTCGAAAATTTTCGAACTCTAAGTGAGTTTTGCAAGTTTATAAAATTAAGTTTAAGGGCTGAAATTTTTACCACATCTTTTTAGGTGATTTAGCGATAGATTTCCTAAAAATGCTACATTCGGCTCACTTTAGTGAGTACTTATGTAGATGGTGAATTACGTTAGACCAAATTAGGCTAGGAAAATTGAGAAAACGAAAACTTCAAAAGACTGATTTTGATATGACATTAATAAAGTATATTTACTTACGTGCGAGGGACGTATAAAAAAAGAGAAAATTTTAAAGAATGTTCTCAACATGATTCACATTATAAGAATCTACCCTGTAGAAACATTTTCACGAAATCTGTTATTTTTCTTACAATTTTTACTGGAAAAGTGTAGACCAGATTTAAAATCACTTTTGGAAGCAAAGATGAGAGTGAATGTACCTACAGGTATCGAAATATTATTATTTCAGATCTTTCTCGAAATGGTAAATAATTTTGGCCGTTACGACCTCAACGTAATACTTTCTCAATTTGAAAAATAATCGTACAAAATGTTTTTTAAAGCCTATTCTTGCATATAATGATGACATAAAAAAATTGATTGATAAATATTCTATAATATTTTACTTCGGAGTTGTATCTCAACTATTAGCAAAATCTCAAATGCACAATTATTTCATTTATTGCCTTCCATTTTTCTTTAAATTTTTCAATTTTGAAAAAAATTACTGTGACGTACACTTCTTTGGTAAAATAACGGAAAATCAGTTATCACTCCGGTTCGATTCATAACAAGCTTGAAGTCAAATAAAATCATACAGGAACGGCTTATGAAGTATTCTAGATGTGAGCATAGAGACGATTGAAAAACTAGGAATATTTATCTAAATCACTTATCTATCTGTTTTGAATTTATGATTTTCATAAATTTATATTAGTTCCTACAGCAGTTTTCCAATAAGAAGGTAATATGGAGAATTCCCGCAATTCTTAATTATTTCATATCTGTAATTACAACCGCTAAATTTTTTAATAGCGATGCAAAAAAGTATGATAAAAAATGCAAATTTTAAAGACGCGCCCAGTAAAACAGACATGGTAACTCGGTTATAAATTTTTCATAACTTTATTCACTTGCCTACATGCCGATTAATGAACTTCTTCAGAAATCTGAAGCTTTTTAGACTTGAAAGTCAAAAACATCTCATTAATGCAACAAAAATATGCTTACACACAACTAAAATAGAAGAAAAAAACCAGCTTGGAAATTTTTCCAAATAATTGTAACGAGAGGTAAAGAGGTCGTTCTTAACAATAACTGAAGTACCTCGGTGCTTTAATATTTTCTTACAATTCGTCATTGCTTTTAATATGAAGTTGCTTGAAGAGACTCATCTTTTTTTTCTTTTTTTTTTAATTAGAAGGTTTACTAGCGTGTTTTTTGAGTACGTTTCATCTTTTAATCTTTTTCTTTTTTCGTTCTTTCTTTTTTTTTTTTTCATCTCCGAACCCCATTTTTAAGTTGTAATCACGTGTCAAATGGCGTCACCACTGTCATCGCGTTATAATCTCGCCCCCTTTTAATTTTATTTTCTTTTATAACGTGTCTTTTCCTCTCCTTATATTCAACCATAAATGAGAAGAAAAGTAAAATTCAATTCATTCATTAAGAATAGGATTTTTAATCCGAATTTCCCTACCGAATTGCAAATCTCAACGAATTATGTTAAAAGGAAATCAGCTGAGGAAGTTCGCCGTGAGGAATAGAAATTACTGTTGTGCGAATGACTTACACACTTTTGATTAAAAAAAAAATCCAACACTGTAACCATAACTTGACGATTCGATTTTTGAATCAGCAATCAGAGTTAACACCTAAGTGAAAAACTTCTTATCTAAATACCAAAAAAAAGAGATTGGTATTGTACATAGATACCACGTAGATGGATTGTAGTTTCATAAGCCTTGATTCTATAATACAAATAAAATTTATCAATCGCCACTGTGAATAATAAATACAGATATTCTTAGCTGACATGAAAAGGTTACTATCGTTTATAGGTGCTTTCAGTTTATTATGAGCACATATATTCATCGTAATAAGTCCATCTTTTTTGTAAAGGCGGTCAATTTAGGTGAATTTTGGCGTTTTTTAAAACTTTTTTAAGGAAGTAAAGTATTTTTTATAAATTTCTTCAAAAAGTGTACGATTATTTACGTAATAGATTCATTTTAAAAAAATAGAGTCGAGTAATTTTTTGAATCTAGGTATAATTAGTTTGGCAATAGATATTTTTATCTAGCAAGTAATTATGGATATGAAGAGCCAATAAAACTTCTTTCGAAGTTCAAAAATATTACCTGAAGTTATCAAATACATTTTAAATCCTATAATTTTCTGCCAAGTATACGCGTGGGTATCTACCTAATTTGGAAATTTACCAAAAATGATAATAATTTACTTGATCAAGCAATTCGGCACCTACTGCATATTACTTAGCCTAATTTTTTTTTCCAACGATCTATATGAAACCATTTCACTATCCATTTTCATACGTTAATATGAGCGAGTATGAGCAAGTAGGCACCTCACTTATTTTAGCAACAGATATAAAATAATATGTGGGAGATTTGCAGAATGTTTCCTAATCAATATTTTCATCGTCATCATTAATCGAAAAATTCAGGTAGATATAGGTAAATTGACTTTCACGGTGTAAAAAAAAATAATATTAGTTTTCATCTAGGTAGGAGGTACCAATCAATTTATGTAAGTTATTTGTACTATTTTATATTTATTCAACCAAAGTGAATTGTCAAAACTCGATTCAACATGCACAACACTTCCAAAACTAAACCCCCCAAAAAATGGTTTTTTCATTTGAGACTCTATCAAGACGCAATAAATATGGCGTATTTTTTTACAATTTCCTACAGATCCCACCCTAACTCGAACAAATCATCTTTTTCTTTTTTCTACCCCTGTTTCGAATCGAAGGAAAGAATATGCCCTCTAGTTACAGTAAAATTTTTATCACAAATTTGCTGGCACCCTTATTCTTTAGTTTCTAATTTGAACCAGCAATGAAATTCTTTTGATGATGAAGTCATCTTATGGAAGGAAAACCCCTTCGTTTCCCCATAACAACCCTACTTCTAGCTTTGTATATTCATATTATACAGTTTCTTCTTTTTATTTTTTTCCTTGTTATTTATTTTTTTAATGGCTACCCTACCGGTGCAGTTCCACGTTGCCTTGAAAACCAATGGTAACACTTTTACGCTGTTTGATGTGAAATTATCGTGGTTTTTTTTTTTAATCGAAATTTTCTACATCTCTTATCCGGCTGATTTACTTTGTTTAATTATAGCGGAAAGTTGTTATTCTCTGAAATAAGTTCCTTTCGGTGGTAAATAATTAAGTACACGTTGTAGATATTGTAGATACAGATGTATTTCAAATTAAAAAGGTACTACCATTACTTTACACAAAGAGAATGGTGGGCCAACACTTTTATCCACCGAAAAGCTTATTCTTTTAAATATTCGAAAATCATTCGAAAATCATTAGTAAATTATTTTGAATTTGTTTGTTAACGTTGAAAATGAAACATAAGAATATTTAAGTACTCCTAATACAGTTTTAAGCTGAGTTCTGAGCGTAGGCGGAGATAAGACCGAAATATATCTATTAGAAGGAAGTTTACTGTAGTAAAATCAAGAAGTTTGCTCGAGCAAAAATTTTATGAAAGATCAAAAAATAAGTATTTAAGAGCATCTGTGAACTGAAAAGTTGTAATTTTTCTGATTTCATGGCTTAAGCCCTCCTATTCTCCCTTTATCTACGCCTATGGTTCTGAGCAAAGAATTGTTCGGTTACTTTTAGACGTGGGTATTATAAACCAATTTGAAAATGTTGCAAAGGTAAAAATCAATGTTCTTCGATGTTGGAAAAATAATCACCACCTCTCTCACTTTTTGCTTGAAACGGTCCCAGGGTGCAGGTTTTTTAAAAAAATTTTTATACATCTTGATCTTCCACTCTGAGGAGTATCTGAACAATGTGTGTTTTTTTTTTAAATTCTCCTATCTAGGTAAGTTGTACAATTAACAAACAACATTGTTATATAGAAATACAGGAAAAAGTTCAAGGGCAATGAACTCTCTACATTATTGGAAAATCTAAAGAATTAAAATTTTTAAAATTTGTTCAGAACTTCTTAACTAATAAAAAGTACTTCCCTTTTATCAGTTATTTTAGCTTTTAATGTTACTGAAAATTCACCAAAATCGCATAAATAAACGCGAGTTTTAATATTTTGAAGAAAAAATCTCAGAATAGCTAGGTATATCCTATTTTCAAAGGGTTTAGTAATTTTAATAGTTATAATCTCACCTTTTGAAATGTATAAAGAAAAAGTATTTTGGGAGTGAGTGCCTACTCACTAAAACGTACATTTTGAAATAAAAAAATTCTGCACATTTTCTTGTTTTTATGTAATAAATGTTTAAAATTTTCTGCTGTGCGTTTCTCTCTATTTATCGATTGAAAATAATTGAAAAAATCTGGTGTATATCCCCTTCCTCGAAATGTTGGGGTAAGTTTCAATTTCTTAGCATGAATAAACATTTATGACGATCTTTAATAAGAAATATACGTTTCTTCACTATAAAAGCTGAGTGAGGGGGGATGTTATTGTAGTCAAAAATTTTTTTTACGGTCTTCAATAATTTTTCATACAAATTTTCAAAATCGAAGTACAGGGCTGATTCACTTATTTATATGGACAATGGTATAGATAGAAATGTCTCATGGGAGGGTGTTCAAAATTTTTCTAGCAAAATTTTAAAAGAAATATAATTCTTCAATCATTAAAAAAATATATTTTTTAAAATTTTATGGTGAAAAGTAAAGGATTGTAAATGATTTTTAAGGGCTCAGTTACAAATTTTGGATAAATAAAGGATATATGTAAGCAATTTTCAACTTTTCCAACTTCAATGGGGTGGGGTGGGGGTGAATAAGGGAGACAAGTTATGTAAAATACACCACTGTTTACGGGAAACATTTTTCACTATTTAGCTGTTTCATTTTGTAGTATTTGTTAGATATAGATTATGTTTCATTAATAATGAAGTGCGTAAGTTGTTTTGTTTTGAAAACTGAAACCTAAATAGGTATCAATTTTGCGAAATTAAGTGTATTTTAATAATCAGAATTCTTTACCCTTATGCGTAGATATTGGAAAAAACTTTTACTTTGATTGCCTAAAATTATATTCTAGCCAGTTTTGTTGAATTCGTCGCAAATATAGTGATAGTGCTACTTCGTATTTTTTTCAAAGACTTATTCGTTGAAAGGAAAATAAATTGAAAAGGCGGACTAAACAAACGCACGCCAGCCATTACAAAAACCTATGTTGGTAAATTTCTTTCCAAAACACGTACACAATAATACACTCAGCCCTCATCCGCAATCAACGTGGAATTATCGCGACAAAGAGAGAGAGAGAGAGAGAGAGAGAGAGAGAGAGAGAGAGAGAGAGAGCA
>FIZR01025989.1:0-43926 GCA_900060175.1 Ferrisia virgata
TCATACGTGGAGAGAATTTTTTTGAGGTGTCTACCAACCAGTTTTTCAGGGTACCAAGTGAAAAAAAAAATACTCGTTTTTTTTGACCCACCCTGTTGAGCATTCATATTATCACTGCAGGAAAGCGTAAATTTTATTTAAAAATTTTAACCTCGCTTACCCGTCGCGATTAGCATGGTCAACTGGTCTCAAAGTCGAAGCATTTGTACAGGTTATAAAGGCAACAGCCAGCAAAATGGTGAATTCGTGATAATTCGACATAGTTTAGATTTCAACCAGCAGCCACAAGTGTTCAGATGTTGAACTTTTGACTATGAATGTTTCTTCTTTACTTGTGCTGAGAACTTACAATACTAAAAATTGAATACAAAGCAACTGTACAAGAAATGATTTCTCACTTTGCGTGTGATTTTTTGTGATTGGTGAATTTTCATTTTCACAGCTTTGTTTGAATAATACTCGACTATACTACAAAGTACATAGCTACATACCTATGCATGCTGCGTATGGTCTAGGTATCGGGAAAATATTACGACTTCGTAAAGGTATATACCTATGTACGTACGTCAATTGTTTTCACACGTACCTCTACGAAAATTTGCACCTCGAGTTTGTCACAGAGCAGCGTTTCGCTCTGAAGAAAATTGATAGCGTGGTTATTGCATGATGTGCAAATGACTAAATTTCCGACAAATAATTCGTTTTCATTATGCGTGTTTCGAAAAAAGAAAATTTCTCATGCAGTTTGAAGAAATATTGAAACACCGAATAATGAGACAATGTGCAGTTTTGCATCGATGTACTTGTATTGATTATCAGTTTGTCTTATGTTTAGCTTTCGAATAAGAAAATTATAACTATGAAATTGAAACATATTTGGGCTGATTTTTTTTGTCATACTGTCTACGAAAGCAATGCTATTACGTTCTTTCGATCTAAGATGGAAGTGAAGGGAATATGTTTTGGGTTGTTGGAAATCTGTTATAACAATTTTGATCTTTTTAGATTGAAAAATTTTATTATACTACGGGTATTTTTTTATCGACGATTAAAATCATTTACTCCGTACGTTGCCTACCAAAATCAGTTAAATTCAGGCTGCAG
Source organism: Ferrisia virgata (assembly GCA_900060175.1). Classification (NCBI taxonomy): domain Eukaryota; kingdom Metazoa; phylum Arthropoda; class Insecta; order Hemiptera; family Pseudococcidae; genus Ferrisia; species Ferrisia virgata. Next base: position 1,105 of record FIZR01025989.1, read on the forward strand.
GCTTAGATTGAAGACAGATTCGATGCATACGAATAGGATGTAGGAATGATTTTCGATCAAAATTCAGTTATCCTGAAATGTTACGGAGAGGAGTGTTCAGAGGATGAAATTGTGAAAATGTACAAAGATCAGCTACATAGATGAATTAGGAGAGGAGAATTGAGAATTTCCCGACTGTTTGGCCTTGAAAAACGGATATTCCACGCACATCTCCCTTCCAAATTGAGCTTGCAAGTTGAAAGGGTATTCTACGATAAGTATAGCGAAATTCCCTTGATTTCAGATTTTCAAAATTTTCACGAAACATCATTGGGTGTCCTTATAAAAAATTTGGGGCCGAAGACATTTCTTTTACTCGCCCCCTCGCACAGTGTATCGAAAAAGTTTTTTTTTTTGGAAGAAAATTCTCTATTCATACGTATGTGAGGAAAAAATAATGATTTTAATCTAAATATTTAAAGGGATGATGGGTCTTTCAACTTGAATTGTTACAAAATTGTTCACCCCAAAGGGGTAGAGAGACATTGACGAAAGAAAATTTTGAAATGCTGCAGCTGCAGGAGTTAGGGGGGAGGGGTACATAGAATTTTTTTCGCCAAAGTATGTGTTTTGATAAGTATAACTTTTAGAAATTTTTTTCAATTTTTTTTTGAAATTTGGACTGTTTTCAAAAACTTAAAAAATACTCCAAAAATGCATTTTTCTCAGAAATAATGGCTAACACACTAAAAATGAATAGAAGTAAAGTTGTTCAGCGTAAAATTTCATATCAGATATCATCATTAAAATTTTAGCTGAGGAATATAATTACAGAATTGTGAGCATGGGCGCATGGAGGGTGAAAGGTCAAAATGCAAGCGAGAGGTTTGAACGAAACATAAACGCCGGATTCGTATTTAGCGTGCTCGAATTAGTCGAAAAACACTCCTCTCCTAATTTTTTGACCCACTTTCAATGTAAGAAAAAATTATATTTTAAGTAGGGCGGCAACTTCCATATCAATACTAAACAACAATTTATAAATTTTAAAACCCTGAGATCAAGGGCATTTCGTTATACTTATCAGGGAATACCCTTTGGTACCTATGTAGATCTGGTAGGGATCCTAGATATGATTTTTGGGAGTTTAGACTTTTCAGTTCAATTGTAGCCTCTCATAGCCCCATTTTTCCAGTTTGTTTCACGCATATCTCCCAGACTACTAATTAAGCTAAGATGATGAAATTTGATTTAGGATTTTACACGTACCTTTTGACGGTTTCAGCTTGTCATTCTAATATCTATTTGTACCTCTATCTGAGGTATTGATGGAATTTTGTTCTTATGGTTTGAAAACCTCGTGGTAAAAATTTTGGGTTGTTACCCCTATCCTACCATTTGTTAAGGACCAAAACGTCATTTTTTTAAATCTTGGCTTTAAGAATTTTTATTTTCACTAATTCTTGATTGATTTTTTCCAAACTTATGAGTGGTAGACTATATACCATAGGATATTAATGAGTTGCTTAAAAAAAATTTTCGACATTTTTTCTAGTCGAATCGCGAGTTTGAAAACTTTAAATCGAGTTTTCTGCGTAAAGTTTCAGGTAGGCAATTCTAAAAAAAAATTAATTTTATGTAGCTAGTTTCCATATGCGAAGTGATATTTTTTTCAGAATTTTAAGAGGTGAAGAACATCTTGGGAAATTCGAAAACCCACTTTTCCACCATGTTTTTTGCTCATAAAATGGTCGTTTTTAGTCGAAAATTTTTTTTATTGTATGATATCCCTAAATATCTATTTACATATTACTTGCCCGGTTTTCATTTCATTTCGTTTTTTTTTGTAATTTTTTAAATTTCAATCAATGCAAGTAAAACACAAAGCTAAAAACTGGAAATGTTACTTTTTCAACTTATGAAATTGTTATATGACAAAACTGGCTTCAGATTTATATTCAGCAGCTCAAACTACCCCCATGAACGCATTTTCTCTAGCTTTTACCTTTGAGTCAAGTGGGTTCAACTACAAACCACAGCGAAGGTAAATATTAATCCTATAAACAGCATCGTGTTGCGATACTTTTTTAGCCTGATTTTCGTGAAATATTCCTTTGTTGTTAATCAGTTGCAAGGAGGGGGAGGGAGGTCAATAGGACTGAAAAGTCGACATCCTAAAAAAGACACGTATAAAACCTTTACAAAATCTACATACCGAGGGGCTGTAACAGGACGCAATGGGTCTGAAAAGTCGAAACCCTCAAGAGGCACATCTACATCCTGTACAAAATCTACGTACAAAGTTTCAACTTCGTTGATCATTTTGAACAGGAGATAGGAAAGGAATAATCCTTTTTCAAGGTTGAAAAGAGAAAAAACCCTCATATCTCCCCTACTTTTTGACGATATATCGATTGTTACTAATTTGTGGCTGCTGAGAATGAATATTCGCATAATTTTTGGGTACATCCGCCGAGTGCCAACTGGTCAGCTGAAAAATGGAAAAGTTAATATTCATGATCATCAATGATTTCAAATTACTAACAATCGATATGTCAGTTCATTTTTTCATTTTTTTCAATTTTGAACATATGTAAGGGCCTGGTGGAGACGTTTAGGGGGGCTGGATCAAAAAAAACGATAATCAAACTCAGTGACCTTAAATTAGTAAAAATCCATTTGTCGCTTTACTTTTACCATTTCTTTAAAAAGTTTAACCATTTTGAAAATTAATTAGTTGAAACTTGAATAAAAAGTTCTTTTTGTGATAGTTTTCTCAGATTTCAAAATGGTAGCTTTCAAACTTTATGTTCATGGTGAAAAAGTTGAGCTTTCATCTGAAAAGTTCAAATTTGAGCTTTCAAAATTTTGAATATCAATTTTCAATCTCCGTTGCATTATCAACAAAACCGTGCAAACATATTTATCTCAAGTCTAACCAATCTTGAATTATGAGCCTTTAAAGTTCAGCTGTTGATAATAAATCGCGATTATTCGAAATTTGTAAGAGCTGGTTGCCACTCTCATGAAAGGTTACGGTCGAAGTGATGGTAACTTTTTTACTAGACCATCGAGACGAACTCGAAGAGAGTTACTTGAAAAATGTTCAAAAGATTTTTCTACAAATGAAAAATTGGGATTAAAATATTAATGAAATGTGTGGTCGAAACCTTATACCTGAATATTTTTTTATTGAAAGTAGGTATACATCTAGAAAGATTAATTTTACAGACACTGGGGTTAGAATAAGACATCGAACTGGCAGCCATATCGCTCACAAGTTAATACAATTCCTTCCGCTGGATGCTCGTAGCTGTGCTGCAGTCGAATTTCTGTTGTCCTCTCGATATATTTCTCAAAATTGAGAGTATTTAAGACCATTCCATAAAATTGTGTCAGAATTTCAGAATATTTAGGAAAATTTTGAACATGAAATGTAGCTTAGCGCTGCCAAGAGCACTCAAGCACAATAAATGATTATAATTCAAACAGCAGCTATTCCCATCTTACCCCACTACCTGATGTTGGAGGTCTTATCCTAGATCCGCTGTCTATATGCTGGATGTAGAATTTTTGGCACGATTTTGTTCATCTTCGTATTGATGTACATATTGAAAAAACTTGAAAATGGGGAAATTGAACTTCCTGGATACTTGGTCGATTTAAAAAGGCATACCCATCAATATAATTTTTCAATGACCCTTCATTGAATCAAAATAATCATGAGAACTGTAGTTGTCAAGTCTCCGAATTTTTTTCAGCCTTTGAAGTAATATAGAAATGATGATGTTTAGATAAGCGTAAGCAATTGTCTTGTGTTGGAAATTACTAATAAATCATTTTTTTGAGATGCAACTTAATACGTATATTTTTATGTAATATAACTGGTGCAGTGCTGCACTTGACATAATGAAATTTTTATAATAACTAAAACGAGCTTCAACAAATGGAAATAATAATTCATATCTCACTTAACAATAAATTTAAAAGAGGGTAGTGCATAACTGACTTTTGTATCAGAATAGATATGAGTAGTTTTTTATTTTGGTTGATTGTTTGTTTGAAAAATTTTGGTTCACATTTTCTATATGAGACCTTTCTTAAATAAAATCTTTAAAAAAAGTTAACAAGAATTTAAATAAATGGAACAAATAGATTCATTTTATGGCATTTTTAAGATAACCAAAAATTCTATACATTTTTCTTAAAAATGCTAATTTAGTAATGTGTATTTGTTTGAAAAATATAATTTCGATAGCATAAATGTGTTTAATATTTATTTGGGACGTGATATGCAACCTACCCATCAATAATCTAAATCTCTATCTTAATTTAAATTGACGTTAACTTAAAAAAAAATTATGATAATTGATAAATTACAAATCTACATCCGTACATTATCGTCCTCCAAATTTTGGAAGACTTCCAGAACTCATAGTTCCACCACTGGCGTTATTGCTACCACTGCTTTGACTATTACTAGCCGAACTTCCAAATCTCTTGTCGTAAGGCTCACGAAGTGCTCCAGCTTGACTTGCTGGTATAACTATGTGGGTATGTGCGCTTCCAACTTCAACTGGTGGAGCTCTTACTCCTGGTATAATACCATCTAAAAAGTTGGGGTAATTTCCCTCAGCAATAAAAGCCTTGCGACGTTGATCCCAAGTGTACTTGAATGTATCGAATTTCGTTAAACCTCTGCCGTATACAGATTTCCTTTGTTGGTCAGCCTGGGTTCGTCCTTGCTTGAATACGCATGTAAGCAAGTCCTCCTGCTTTGTTTCCCATTGTGCCCCAGTACCAGGATCAAGGCTCAAATTTTCCGTCTTACAAGACAGATTACTCCAGATATTCGGATCATAGTTTGTAATGCCTTCTTTCTTAGCTGCTTCGACGCATATATTCTTTAGAAGTTTTTTGTTGGTTTGACCTTCTTGACAGAAATCATACCTAAAAATAAAGGTGTGGATTAAGGCTAAATCTTTTTTAAGTTGGCGAAACACAGTGAAAAATGTTTTCGCTTTCTTTTTGTTCAGGCTGGTGGATGGCCCTCTGGTTTTTAAAAATTATTTTTGCATGTCTCGCTTTCCCCAAGATATGTACTAATATTGAAAAAAAAATTTTCAATCAGTTTGATGGTCGAAGTCGGAGGGCTGGTTTGTCTGAATTTTAATTTTTTTAGATAGTAAAGAAAATGGAAACGTATAGTTATTTTCGTCTCTCACAATTTCCTCAATACTCGAAAGAAAGGAGAGAAAAAGGACATGATTCTCTGAATTTGAGGTATGAAGAACCACTCAAAGTAGTCAAAGATTTTGAAAAATACGCAAAAAAAAACATGAAAAATTTTACCCTTTCTTTTTTTTAGGTCATCACTGTTTCAACACGCAATTTTTAAAAACAAGAATATGGCGAAAAGGGATAGACAGGGCTCCGTTCAGGTTAATTCTCTGGGTGAGAATTTCAGTGCTAGTCTATGCCAAGAAATATAGGAAATAGTAGGTCATGAAAAAGTTAAGAAATTCAATTTGAAGCAATGAGTGGGCAGTCTAAACACCCTGGCATGATACATAGCCTACAGGCTACCAACATTTTGTAAAATTTTTGTGTTTCCTGAGTTGAAAATCAAATGTTAACCAGCCTGCTGCAAAAAGTTTGGAATAAGTAGGGCTGGCGGATCTAAAATTTTAGCGAAGAGTTTTCACATTAAGGGTAAGATTTTGGCAGATTTCAAAAAAAAATTTGAGTTCAGGGCCAATTCCATTATCTCAAAGGAGCATCAGTTTTATGTAGAAATTCCAATTTCACTTACCCTTGGCGTTTAGCATGATCAACTGGTCTCAAAGTCGAAGCATTTGTACATGTTATAAAGGCAACAGCCAGCAAAATGGTGAATTCGTAATAATTCGACATTGTTTAGATTTCAACCAGCCACCACAAGTATTTAGTTGTTGAATTTTTGACTATGAAACTTTCTTCTTTACTGGTGCTGAGATTTTACAATACTAAGAATTGAATACGAAACAACTTTACAAGAAATGATTTCTCACTTTGCGTGTGGTTTTTGGTGATTGGTGAATTTTCATTTTCACAGCTTTGTTTAGATAACATCGAGTTACAGTACAAGGTACATAGCTACATACCTATGCTTGTTGCGTATGGTATAGAAATTGAGAAAATACTACTTCGTAAATTTTATACCTGTGTACGTCAATTGTTTTCACATGTACTCCTTCCAAAATTTGCTCTTCTAGTTAGTCACAGAGCAGCGTTTCGCTCAAAAGAAAATTGATATAATGTCTTTATTCAATAGTATGCACAGGACTTAATTTCTCACGAATAATTCGTTTTCATTATGCGTACTTGGAAAAAAAAATTCTCATGCAATTTGAATACATATTGAAACATACAATAATTAGACTGCAGTTTTGCATTGGTGTGCTTGCACTGATAATCAATTTATCTTGTGTTTAGCTTGCGAAAAAGAAAATTATCATAATGAAATTGAAACACATTTAAGCTGATTTTTTTTATCATATAGTCTACGAAAACAATGCTAATACGTTCTTTCGACCAAGATGGGAGTGAGGGATATAGTATTTGATTGGATAGAATATCAAAACTATTTTGATCGTTTCAGATTTTGGTTTTTTATTATACTGCAAGTATTTTTTTTTAGTACACAAAAATCATTTATTCAACACGATACCTAACAAAATCTGTCGAATTTGTGCTGCAGGCTTAGATTAAAGACAGATTCGATGATTTGAGTTGGATTGATTTTGGCTCAAAATTTAGTTATGCCCAAATGTTATGAAGAGGAGTGCTCAGAGGATGAAATTGCAATCCTTTTCTGACCAATCCGTAAAGAATCAAAAGTTGAATTACTTGTACAAAAATCAGCTGCCTAGATCAATTGGGATACGAGAAATGATAATTTTCTCAACGTTTTGACTTTGGTAATCGGATGTTCCACGCACATTTTCCTTCCAAATTGAGCTAGAAGCTGAAATTTGGTATGTAGATCTGATAAGGACGGAGGTACGTACCATTTGGTGGCACTCCTAAATTGCATCCCCTTTACAAGGTAGGGAGATCTTCAGTGGTGTATCACGTGGAAATTCCAGGAGCATGGACGACTCCCTGGTCGTCTACCTCCCATGATGTTGAGCCTTTCAGCTGATGAACCAATAGAAGCTACTCTCCATCGCTACACTCTTCAAGCCCTACAGCAACGATGGCTGAACCGCAAATATGGCAGATGGACTCGAGAACTCATCCCTGATGTATCTACTAGGCTGAATTCTGATTTATCTCTCGACTACTGGCTGTGCCAAGCAATCTCCAATCATGGATGCTTCAGGCGTTATTTATTCATACGCCGAAAAGTGAGCACTGAACTCTGCTCAAACTCCAGACTTCCAGAAATTGCGCACCACGTAATTCTGAACTGCCCTCGATTTGCTACTGCACGCTCTAATAGAATACTTAACGTATTCAACAAAAGGCACCAACTATTCATGCGGTCAGTAATTTGTCAGCTATGGCAAGAAGAAAGAATCCACATTCGCTCAAAGGTTTGAAGAGGTCTGAAGAAAGACCTTGACCAAGAAGGCACGAACAACCAAGAATCTTGTGAAGAAAAACTGTTTTGAATCACAGTTTGTAAAATCGACCATGGTTTTCCACTACTACGGCGGGTAATGGTTTTTAGCCCAGGTCGATTCCTTAATCATTTTTTTAATGGTAGTATGTTTTTTTCATCCTAAATAAACCATTCGGTTCATAATTAAAGGTTTTTAATTCACTTTCGGCGTTCATTGCCATCGTAGATAACACTTTTTGAATGAATCACTGTCAATTTTTTCAAAATTTCGCCCTCGCATTGATATATGTCTTCTTTTTATTTCTTTTTTTTTCAACTTGAAAAAAACTTCTAAAAATCCATTTTCCCCAGAATTTTGACCGATAATAATTATTGTTTCTTTTAATTTTGTTAACAAATCGCTTTTTACACCTTACCATCCTTTACAGAAAATGCTGGAAAAGTTGGTAAATGTTATAAATTTTAGTCGGCAAATTTTTCATTTTCACCCCCTCCTCCCATTGGCGAAGTTGGCTTTGCAACATCCGTGTTGCCAAGAGCATCCAGCGGGATAAGTTATTATTATTCAGTTAGCAACTGTTCTCATCTTACTCTGCTGCCTGAGGTTGGATGTCTTATTTTAATTTCAGTGTCCACAGCATTCTAAATTTTTGATAAGATCTTGGGGTATTCCCCGATAGGTATAGCAAAATTCCCTTGATCTCACATTTTCAAAATTAAAAAAATTTTAGGGCCAAAAAGAATCTCCCCCGTGCCAACCTCCTTGCCCAGAATATCAAAAAAACGTTTTTTTTTTGGGAAAAAAATTCTGTATTTACACGTATTTGAGGAAAAATTATAATTTTAATCTAAATGTATACCGGGATGATGGGTCTATCAGTATGAATTTTTATAAAAATTTTCACCCCAAAGGTGGAGAGACATTGACGAAAGAAAACATTGAATTGCTGCAGCTACGGATCCTAGAAGGGTACATAAAATTTTTTTTACTGAAGTATGTGTTTTAATAAGTATAATTTTCTAGACATTTTTTTCAATTTTTTTGAGATTTGGGCCGTTTTTAAAAACGTAAAAAATACTCAAAAATGCGTTTTTCTCAGAAATAATGGCTAATAGACTAAAAATGAATAGAAGTAATGTTGTTCAGCGTGAAATTACATATCAGATTTCGTCATTAAAATGTTGGCTAAGGAACATAATTACGATGGGATAAAGGGTCAAAAAGTGAACAAGAGGTTTAAACGAAAAATAAACGCAGGATTTGTATTCGGCATATCTGACTTAGTCGAAAAACACTCCTTTCCTAATTTTTTGACTCACTTTCAACATAAGAAAATAGCAATTTTGTTCAAGAAAGTCAATTTTAAGTAGGGTGATGACCTCAGTTAATACCTTGTTTTAGTGCCGAGCTACCACCACATTTTTACAACTGTAAAAAAAATAACTAATAAAACATTTCTTTGAGATGCGACTTATTATATTTTTTTATTATGAATAATTGCTGCAGTGCTGCACTTAACTTGGTAAATTTTATATAATTATTTAAATGGACTTTAACGAATTTAAATAATAATTTACATTTTACTTAATAATACACATAAATGTAAAAGAGGGTAGTCTACAAGTTACTTTTGTATTAGACAAGGTATGAGGAGAGATCTTTTGTTTTTGTTGTATGTTTGTCTGAAGAACATTGATGTATATTTTTTATATGGGATCTTTTCGTTCTCTTCCTTAGCATCTCTTGATGAGAGTATGCTAATATCTTCTTCAAATGCAGTCTTCAAGAAAAGTTTACTCGAGTTTTGAAAAACGGAGTGTATAGATCTATTTTAGTGTGTTTCTAAGAAGGCTAAACATTCTTTCTACTTCTTTCACAAATGCGAGTATGGTGATAGATATTGTTTGAAACTATAGTATCGGTAATATACGTAAACGTGATTAATATTCAATTGGGGCCTTATTTTTTGTGTTCTGTAGTCGTTTGCAACCTACCTCCCTAAAACTCTATCTTAATTTAACTTAATTTTAATTTAAAAAGAAAACACAATGATAATTGATGAATTGCAAGAGTACATTATCGTCCTCCATACTTCTTAAGACTTCCAGAACTCATAGTTCCACCACTGGGGTTACTGTTCCCACTGCCGCCACGACTGCTGCCACTATTCGGATCGAAAAGTGCCGAACTTCCTAATCCCATGTTGTAAGGCTCACGACTTGCTCCAGCTTGACTTGCTGGTATTACTCTGTGAGCGTGTGCGCTTCCAATATCAACTTTTGGAGCTGTTTGGCCTTGTATAATACCTTCTAAAAAGTTTGGGTAGTTTCCTTCAGCTATATAAGCATTTCGTCTTGGATCCCAAGTGTATTTGAATACATCGAATTTCGTTAATCCTCTGCCATATACAGATTTTCTTTGTTGGTCAGCCTGGGTCCGTCCTTGTTTAAATACGCAAGTAATCAATTCTTCTTGCTTTGTTTCCCATGGTCCTCGAGTGCCTGGATCAAGACTCAGATTTTCTGTTTTGCAAGACAGATTATTCCAAATATTCGGATCATAGTTTGTAATGCGTTCCTTTTGAGCTGCTTTGAGGCACATGTTCTTTAAAAATGTTTTGTTGGTTCGACCTTCTAGACAAAAATCATACCTAAAAATAAAAACGTGGATTAAAACTAAATTTTTTTAAGTTAGCGAGACACTGTGAAAAATGTTCGCGGTTCTAGTTGCAACCTCTAAAATGTTGTGATAAATTTTTTAAACCTTGAAATAAGAGCTTTTCGATGCAACATTTTTGCAGAGTTGCTAATCACAATAATTTTTGCGTGAAATTTTCCGTAATTCCGAAGAATGGAATTTTTCAGTGTTGTAAATGGGACTTTAGCGTTTAAATTCAGGGTTGGAACCCTGCTTCAGATTTGGATGATTTTTGGACTTTATGCTAACATGGTGACATGGATATGTCAAATTCAAAAAATTATAGAATAACAAAATTTAAAAAATGAAAAAAATGAATTTTTAAATAAAATTGGCGATGGAAGACAAGTATGATTGGTTTTTGCACTTTGTATAAAAATGTTGACATGAATATGTCTCAAGGATGCTTTTTGGACTTTAAAATCAACTGGGGTAGAAGTCAACGGTTGACGACTATTCAACTCAAAATAGTAAAATCAATTCAGGATCATGGTCAACCATAGACAGGTCAAAATAAAACATCTTTAATTTTGACATGGATATGTCTTGAGACTGAGGGTCATTCTGTGAAAGCATGACGTTTTTTATGTAATGATTTTGATTTTTGGACTTCATGATAAAACGTCGAAGACAAATGCTTTCCTAAGTATTTCAAATTGAACTCATAAAGTCAACCCGGATCAAGGTCAGGCAATATTCCTCGACATTTCAACTTGAAATCTTAAAATCAATTCAGGGTCATGGTCAAATATTGATGGGACAATTGATGACAACATTTCAACTTAAAACCATAAAATCAATCTGAAGTCAAGGTCAACTGTTGACATATCAATATTATTTAATTTTCCTTAACATTTCAACTTGAAATCATGAAATCAATCCAGAGTTAAGATAAACTGTTTATGGGTCAACTTTAATCATCTTTAATTTTCCTCAACATTTCAGCTTGAAATCATAAAACTAACCGAGGTCAAGGTCAACTAGTGATGGGTCAACTTCAAACACCTCTAATTTTCCTCAACAGTTCTACTTGAAATCATAAAATCAATCTTTCATAAAATCCGTCCACTGATGTCTGTCCAATGATGACGTCACACTGTTGATAGTTCACTAATGTCATTCAATGTTGATGGTCAATTCTTGACAGTCGATTGTTGACAATCTTTCAATGTTAACGCGATAAAAGATAAGTATGGATGGTTTTTGGACTTGATGTTAAAACGTTCAAGTTGAGTAAAGTAATTGATTTGAGGTTTTGGCGATGAAAGATGATAATGAATGATTTTTACAATTAATGTTGAAATTTTGAAACTTGCGATGAAAGATGATTATGAATGATTTTTGCACTTTATGTTAAAATGTTGACATGGATATGCCTTTGCACTATTTGTTTAAATATCCAAGTTGAATAAATGTGAAAAAAATACAAAAATATAAAAATAAAAGAATATAAAAATGAAAATGACATTTAAAATTTAAAAAAATTAAGAAATACGAAAAAGTAAGAAATTAAGAGAAATGAAAAATTAAAAAAATTAAAAATTAAGTAAAATAAAAATTATAGATATTGAAGAAATTTATTTATTCATTAATTTAGAATGCAACAATTTTTTTTAATAAAAAAATAATGAATGATTTCTGCACTTTACAGTAAACTATTTTAGTGAGTTACTGGTTTACGTTCGAAAACTTGTAAAAACCATAATTTGACTAAACGTTTTTTTCATCTGCAGAATTTATCAAAAATTATCCCAGCCACTCGAAGTGCTACATTATTTTGCAGTTAAGGGTTTTACCTTTTTGAATATTAGCAACTCGAATTTTTTGTATGCATTCAGGTACCAAAGCGTAGTCGAGAATGGGGTAAATTTGAGTCTAAACCCCTTCCTTACAGATCGAAAATTTTGAAAAATGTTTACATTTATGCCAATTTTTTGCTTAAAACTTCTGAAAATGCAATTTTTGATCGTTAGAACAGGCCATCCTTATTGAGGAGGAGGGGACTGAATATGTCGAAAAAGTCGTGCTAAAAGGTCATGCAAAGTCAGGCATTTTGATCAACAAATTTTGTTGGACAGCTTGTTCTTGCATAATACTTCCCACTATTACCAAATTTGGGGGGGAGCTGCCCTGTAAAGAGTGCATCTTTCTTTTTCAAATGATAAATTCGTTAGGCTAAAAAAATTGAAAAATTGGTTTAGACAAACGTTGTAGAGTGTTAAAAGTCAAACATTATCGTTTTTTAACGTTTTTTCTTAGGTAGTCATAGGTCGGAGCTTTGGCAAAAAAAAAAGTGACACTTGAAAATTCCTCTATTGAAATGAATTATGTACGCCTATGCGAGTCAGGTATAAATTCCAGCGAGCCAAAAATTGAATGAGTCTAGTATAGGGGTTTTTGTGATCGCGGAATTTGATTTTAATAACCATTTGAACGTTGGACCTAATTTGGGTTTTTGAAGAGGAGGTTCAAATTTTTGAACATTCAACTCTAAAATAAGGCGTAGAAATTTCAAAATTATGCAAAATGCATACAATTAGATATTGGATTTGCTATATGGGTTTTCTAATACGCTGTTTTGGGATTTTGAAACTACATATTTGGTCATTTCCTTCCATCACTCGCCTCCTCTTCTCATCAATAGTAGGTCGATGTCTGTGATATTTTGGTTTTCATTGGCAACATGACATAGAAAATGAGTGTTAAAGAGCAGTGCTTTCCTTACTTTTTTCAGAACCATGCGTGAAGAACGTAAAAATATCCAAGTTTAAGATTACAGTATTTTGATTTGTCGCACTACATTTATTTTACACGTTTTTTAAAATGAACGAAAATAATGCGGAACAATGTTACCCTTTGACTGAAATTGATCTACGTATTGTAATTTTTACCAATTCAAGTTATCGCATGTAATCTCAAAGATGAATAAGTGAAAATTTTCAGACTAAGCTCTTCAAGGTGAGCTGTAAGAAGTAACTTTGTAAATTTAGATTTAAATATTTATGCTTTCGTTTGACATTATTTCGTAATACTTGGAGTAACATTTTGTATTGTGTTCAACCCATTAAGATCTATCTGGCTTTTTAGATTTTCCAATAAAAATAAATGGAAAAAGGAGAAATACATTGGTCTTGTCTACGTAGTATTCTACTTACCCTTCGCGATGAGCGTGATCAATCGGTCTCAAAGTCGAAGCATTCAAACACGTTATGAAGGCAAAAGCCAATAAAATAGTAAATTCGTAATAATTCGGCATAGTTTAGATTTCAACCAGCAACCACGAGTATTTAGTTGTAGGACTTTTGACTATGAGACCTTCTTCTTCACTTGTGCTGAGAACTTACTGTACTAGAAATTTAAAACAAAGCAACTCCACAAGAAATAATTTCTCCTTTTGCGTGGTTTTTTGTGATTGGTGAACGTTCATCTACGCAGCTTTGTTTAGACAACATTCGACTACCGTACAAAGTACATAGCTATGCTTGCTGCATGTGGTCTAGAAATCAAAAAAATACGATTTTTTAAATCAGCAGATTCAGATCCACTACAAAGAGCCGAAAGAATTGAAATAATCGGATTTACAAATTCAATTTTTTCACGAATCACCCGTAGTGTGGTAAAAATTACAATATACCCGGATAAAATTTTTAGGTAAGGGTTTTTTTGGCTCATCGTACTTATGAAGATGCGTTATTCAACATTTCCAAAATCCTAAAAAATCCTGATATTCCATTTCTTTTTTCTAACTGCTTTGTGTGGAGTCCTGGCTCCCTAAAGTGACTTCATTCAGACATTCCAGCTGGTTACAACAGTTACTTTCTCCCTCATAAGTTACTAACACGTTACTATTTTCAATAATTTTTCTTGCAAAAAATGAAATCATTGGTATTTTTGGAAAAAAAAAACAAAACAGAATGCTGTAAAATTGAAAGATGTACAAGCGTATGAACAAGTCACAATCGAAATAGAGATAACAAGACAAAATCTATTTCTATCGTTGAATGCTGGAATGTAAATTTGGAAGCAATATTTTCGAGCGGTGAGCCGAAATTCCCCCATTTTGGTAAAGTTATTCGTTGTTGTTTTGCTTTGAGTCATGGAAATTCTGATGTCGAGCGTTCATTTTCCAAATCTGTAAAAATTGTGACTCCACAAAATACTCAAATATCGGGTAGGACGCAGAATTCGAAACATAATATGAAAGATGAACTGAAAATGCATGGAAACCGACCAGACCTTGTTCCTATTCTGAAAGAATTGGTCGTAATGGCAGTTACAAGCAATACTTGGAGAACGATAAAAATTGAAGAATGAAGCAGCTAAAAAAGAGGAAGAACGTGTAAGACTGGAGGAAAATAAACGCGACGACCTTTAAAAAATTGCACTGAGGAAATCAAAAATCTAGTCTCTTAAATTAAAGCACCTTGAAGAATGAAAAAATTAAATTGTCGAGAAAGGGGCTTCTTGAGAAGATAAAATGAGACCCCTCATTAAAATTGACAAAAAAGTTTTTGCTGCACCTTGCCACATTTCATTAAAAATTTCTAAAAATGAACCATTCTGAGGTTACTTTTTGGTCATTATCTTTGTCAAAAATGGTTACTGAAGTTATCATTCTACTTGAAATACTCACGCTTCTCTTAAACTCCTAATTTTTGGGGCCAAAGTCTAAAAATCTGTCAATTTTCCAAAGAGCGTGAGAAGAGGACGGAGCAATGAGTCCTCATTGTAAAGTCATTTTCGAAAAAAAACGTACTTTTTCGTCATTTACACCTGCTAAAAATTGTGTGGAACCTCGGTCACAGAGCTGAAAAGATGTGATTTGAGATTCTGCGTCTACCTGACGCATTTTCGGTTACATTCAGGACCACTTTTGGCCCTCTACTGGGGGGTTAAAAAGTTACAGATCGCGAAAATCGAGATTTTTTATTTTTCAAAAAAAATGCAATTAAAGAGCCTATTACCTCAAATACGCCCTTAAAAATTTTTTCGACTCAAAGAAGCGGATTTAGGTCGAAATAGTTAGGTAGGTAGTTTTGCATAGCAGTGTTACCAATTATTTAATAAAATCTGAAAATACTGCTCTTTTTCATGGCAAAATTTCTCCCAAGTTGTCAGCACCGCTATGCAAAGCACTTAGTTTCAAAATTCTTCCCTATTTGGTTTTTTTTTGTGTTGGTATGAAAATTTTATTTTTCTGAGATGCCTAAAGTTGTGGGAGGTGATGCTCAGAGGATACAATTGAAAAAATTGTGTAATTTGAAGGCAATCAGTAGAGAATCAAATGTTATGCAACGTATATAAAAGTAAGTCTCCTACATCCATTAGAAGGGGCGGAATGAGGTGGTTTTCGTCTTTTTACCTTGAAAAATGACCATTCCTCGCATATCTCTCCTCCAAATCGAGCTAGGAAATTGTAATTCAATACGCAGATTTAGTGGGGTTGCGATTTCTGATTTTTCGAGTTCGCTCTACAAGTTGCAATTTCTAATAAGTAGCTGTGTTGGGGATTCTTATGTTGAGAGTTTACGATATTCGAAATTAAATACGAAGCAACTTTACAAGAAATTATTTTTCATTTTGCGTGATTTTTTTTGATTAACGAATGTTCATCTACGTAGCTTTGTTTGAACAACATTCGACTACAGCTGCGTATGGTGTAGAAATCAAAGAAATACGACTTCATAAATCAGCAAATTCAGATTCGCAACAAAGAACCGAAAGAATTGAAAGAATCGGATTCACAAATTCAATTTTTTTTACGAATCGCCTAGCAAAGAATCTAACTTATTTTTCTCAATAATCGCGACTTTCGGCTTACGTTGCGATTTCCGAATCAAGAATCGCAAATTAAGATTCAGATTTGGATTCTTTTTTTTTCTTGAGTTGCACAATACTCAAAAATTTAAGTTTTTTTTTTTCATGAATCGTGACTTTTTTTTTAGCGAGGACTAAAATAATTTACTCATCACAATGAGGAGTTTTCCTCCTTTTAACCTTGAAAAATGGCTGTTCCACGCATATCTCTCTCCTCCTAATTGAACTACGAAGTTGAAATTTGGTATACCTAAAAGCTTGGGAATAAGGACAGTAGGGGAGAAAAAAATTTAAAAGGAGCCCTACATGTGCTTTTTGAGGGTTTCACTTCACCAGCTGAATTTCTTATTTTTCAATTTTGTTCTAAAAATAATTTTAAGAACTTCGAGCTCAAAAAACAATGCATTGCTTTTTTTTTCATTTCAGGCCACTGTTCAAAATTGATGTGGTTCTCATGGCAGAGTTGGAAAAAAGTACAAATATAGATGCGAAAAAAAAAACCGAAATTTCCCTTTTTGCGATATAACGTTTGTTTAATTTGAAGTTAAATGGAAAACTGAAATTTTTTTTAAATGCAGTTTCATGTGCAAATGCGTTTCTTGTAAAGGTTGGAGGCAAGAGAGCGTAGGTTAGTATTTTTGGGTTTTCAATGCCTGCGAAAGAAATGTCAAGAGGTTGTGAAAAAGTAGTAATTTTTTCCCTGCAAAATGTGTCTGGTACGATGAGTGATTTTAGTTATTTTTTGATTTTGTTTCATACATCGCCTATGTCCTCAACTAGTTAAGCTAATGAATTTTAAGTGGGTATTACTATTTGCAAAAAAAAATTATGAGGTTGAAATTTCTAGTTCATCGATTTTTAGGGCATTTTGCGAGTGTTGCGATTACACTATTTAAACATTTCTTTAAAAAGCGAAAATGGGCTCAATAATGGTAATAAATTAAGCCAGTTTTTGGGATGCGACTTAATTATATTTTTAACAAAGAAAAAAAATCTAAAATATGTGCTATATTAAGCTTAAATATAAATATGTAATTAGGTTAGAGTAGTGTGACGATAAACTCTTTCGATATGAACAATTCTTCAATTTGTGCTATTTGTCAATATACGTTATCGGTCAACCTCAAATTCTGGACAAACTGGAATTGCCTAGGCCAAGCTAGTTTGTCCTAAGAAGAATTAGAACATCCTACAGCTATTAGAATGTTCTTGTTTGGCGTAGGCAAAATTAGTTTACTCAGATGATATTTTGAAAATAATTAGTATATTTTAACGAAATGTGTTCAGACTAGTTCAGCCTGTGAATATTTTTAGGCAAACTGGGAAACAGCACAATCTAGAAATAACTTTTCAGAAAAAACTGGTTTTTCCTACAACACCATTCCTAGGTTGAACTAGTATGTCTTGTTCCCCATCATGGATATATTAGTTTTGCTTAAAAATACTCACAGGCTGAACTAGCTCGGACACATTTCGTCAGGATATACTAGTAATTCCTGAATAAAATCACACCCGACCAAAGTAGTAAATCCCAAGGCCCATAGAATGTTTTAGTTTATTCTAGGCCAAACTGAAACATCCTAACAACGATAGGATGTACTAGTTTGGCCTAGGCAATTCGCGTTTTTCCGGAATTCGGACTTGACCAATAACATACTTTTTAAAGCGGAATATATTTCGATGTTTGCATTTGTGTTATTGTTTTTGCGAACCGTAAACAGATTTCGGATTTGAGGAACTTTTATAAAATAAAAAAGTTCAACAATAAATATAAAAACGTGCAAATTCGCATTTGTACAACCCACAAACTATAGGTCTATTTACGAACTGTTTTGGTTTAGAGGAAGCCTCTATTTAGTTGCCATCACCACCATCACCATCTTACAATCAATTATCTATTTAAACATAATTAAATTTAATTAAATTGTAGTGTACAACGTACAACCAAGTAGCATGTATACGTACTTATGACTAATATTATAATTCAAATTTAAAACACTTATTTTTACCAACAGATGATTCTTATAACAAAAAAATTACGTACCTATACCTACCTCATATTTCATACATTATCTATCTGCAAAGTATTTTGGTATAGATTACCTTCCTCCGAACTTGAGACTACCAGAACTCATAGTACCACCACTGGGTTGACTTTTAGCGCTACCACTACTTCGTTGACCGCTACCGACACTTTGAATTGTGCTGAGACTATCAGGATTAAAAAGAGCCGAACTTCCCAAACCCATGTCATAAGGCTCACGACTAGACCCAGCTTGACTTGCTGGTATTAGTTCGTGGGAATGTGCGCTTCCAACTACAATTGGTGGCGCTTTTTGGCCTGGTATAATACCGTCTAGAAAGTTTGGATAGTTTCCTTCAGCTATATAAGCATTTCGTCTTGGATCCCAAGTGTATTTGAATACATCGAATTTCGTTAATCCTCTGCCATATACAGATTTTCTTTGTTGGTCAGCCTGGGTCCGTCCTTGTTTAAATACGCAAGTAATCAATTCTTCTTGCTTTGTTTCCCATGGTCCTCGAGTGCCTGGATCAAGACTCAGATTTTCTGACTTGCAAGACAGATTATTCCATATACTCGGATCGTAGTTTGTAATGCCAGCCTTTTGAGCTGCTTTTATGCACATGTTCTTTAACAATGTTTTGTTGGTTCGACCTTCTAGACAAAAATCATACCTAAAAATAAAATCATCAATTAAGATTAAATTTTTTTCAACTTGGTGAAGTACAGTGAAACATGTTTCTGCCCTTTTGGCTTTTTAAAACTATTCTAACTTCTCTCCCATTCCCCAACACAAAGGTTTAAGTAAGAGGGGGAAGGAGGGGGTAGGCTCTGAATCCATCCAACTCTCCAATAGCGATTTTTTCACAAGTAAAAACAGCGAAGTTCACCATATAGAACTTGGAAATATGTAAAAATACCAATGGTGTGGCATGAGGTAAAATTAGGTATAAGCAATATAAATATTGGGAATTTTTTACTTCAATTTTAACTCTATCATTGTATAGCGTTAAATCATGTATTAGTCCATAAGCAATTCAACAATTGCTTACACAAACCTATATCCACCACTTGGCGAATTCCCGCTCTGATTCTCACTAACACTCGTCAGTACCTGTGGAATCAATTTTGCTTCGATACCAAAATCAATAAGCATGATTTATTTTGAGAATGTGTTCAGGATTTCATTAGGTATATAAAAAAACAGAAAAATTGGTTGTGGTACTGATCAAACTTGTTTTAGTGTATTGTTGAACCATTTATTGGAACATGAGCGAATCGATGAATGCTTATACAAACGTATTTCCACCACTTAGCGCATTCCCACTTTCGTTTTTGCCAACACCCGCCAGTACCTACGATTTCACAGGATAGGGCAAATGGGACAATGTTCGTGATTCCGCGTTGTAAGCAAGACGTCTGTTGCTTGCTGTGCGAATAAAATGAACAGACAAATTATAATTATCTGTATTTGTAGCCGCTTACAGGATACAGTCTTCTTTTACATTTTTGAATTTATAAATATTAGCAGCAATTTTTTTATTTTTTTCAGATTTTATAACTGTAAGCATTACCTACATTGCTTACATGGACACCACTCAACTGAAAAATACCAATTTTTTGACTCTTAACTCTCAAAGTTTTTCAAAAGTTTTGCCCTCAGCTTTGCTTGGACTATATATTTTTGACACGAATAAAAATTTCAGCGAATCCCCCCCCCTTCCCTTGAAGTCGACAGACCTTACCCACTTGCTCCAACATGCACTAAAATTGAGAGAAAAGGTTTCAATCATTTTGATGTGCGAAGTTGGAGGGGTGTTTCGTTTATATTTTCATTTTTTAGATGGCAAAGAAAATAATGCTGGGATTAGTGAAAAAGTAGTCATTTTCTTTCCCCTCAATTTGTTGGACACCCTGAACAAGGAAAAGAAAAATGCACGATTCTCTGAAGTTAGGGCTGTAAGGGCATTAGAAGTGGCCAAAAATTGAGAAAAATTAAATTAAAATACCAAAAAAAAGATGAAAAATTCCGCCTTTTTCTTTTTTTTTTTTTCAGGTGAACGCTGTTTCAAAATTTAGAAAGTGTTGTAAATATCGTCCAATTTTTATAAACAAGAACTTACCAAAAAGGACAATTTTTTGTATGTGTGGTGTACATGGTGATGGGGAGGGGAATATGGGCAGTGCTTCTTTCATGTTAATTTTCGGGCTAAGAATTCCAGTGCCAGTCTATGCCAGCTTGTTTAGCAACAAAAAACGAGGGACATGAATAGAACTAGCCAAAATATAATAACTAATAGGTCACGTTGAAGTCATAAAATTGGATTTGAAGCTACAAGTGGATACCCTGATACGATAGCCTATTGCCCACAAATATTTTGTAAATTATGTAAATTTTGGTGTCATTTGAGTCTGGATGTAAAAAATCAAAAATTTTTACCTGCATACCGCAAAAAGTTTAGAATAAGATTGGGATAGCGATCAAAAATTTTGTTGGAAAGTTTTTACTTCAAGAATAAAATTTTTGGCCACTTTGAAAGAAATTGGAGTTTAGCCCACCACTTAAGAGAATGTGAGCTCTATGTGAATTTAATCCCCTCCCCCGGGTACCCCGGTTTCCACTTTGGCTCGAATGAAAAAAATATTAAATACAAAAGTTGCAAGAAATTCAGAGCAGAATAAAAACATACTGAACTGTTGTTGTAAAAGCAATTTCATAGGGGATATGGTGAAAAAAATGGAAATTTTGAGAAGCTTGACTTTTTTATAGACTATGCACACCTCTTATCCATGAAAATTTTTAGTATGCTGTTCACAGAGCTATTTCCCTAGGCATTCTTAAGAAAAATCTGTGTTCTGAATTTTTTCAGCTAATACAGGTTTTTTAGGTTTCGATCTGGTCAAAGTCCATGGAAAGTGGAAATTTCTTATATAGGTACTGTGAAGTATCAATATTCCCAAACTTCCCTGAAATCCTTTTGGAGGAGGGGTGCAAAGTTTGATTTTTTGGCAATCACTTCCCAAATAACGCGGTTACAAAAAAAAAGTTGAAACAAAAGTTGTAGAGCACTAAAAAACGAATATTTTTACATCTTTGACTTTTTTCTCTCGGAGGTTGTGGAGAGGAGCTAGGATATTCGGAAAAAAATAATTTTTGAAAATCTCAAAAATAACACTGATCATTTCATTTAAATTTTTCATGCATAGTACTTCTTACTATTATGTAAAATGAGAAAAATGTTGGATCGTCCCGTTTTCTCAAAGTTGGGGCGTGAGGCTGACATTCAAAAATTTTCAACTTTATGAAAGGATAAGCCCGTTATGTTGAAAAATTTCGAAAAATTGGTTTAGGCAATCGTTGTAGAGGGTTAAAAAAAAACATTTTCATTTCTTTTACTTTTTTCTTAGGCGATCATGAGACAGAAATAAGATCAAAAGAAAAAAACGTGATGTTTGGAAATTTTTCTTAAAACGAATAATTTACGCATGTACGGGTCTGATATAAAATTTAGCGAGCCAAAAATTGAATGAGCATAATAAAGAAATTTTTATGGTCGCGGAATTCGATTTTGACAAACATTCAATCACTAGACCCAAATTGGGCTTCTGAAGGGGAGGTCCAGAATCATAAATTTGTCAAATTTTGGACATTGCTGTCAATTTATCCACCTACAAAATTATTTTAGACCTTGACAATTTTAAGACAGCGCTTTGGAAGACCCATACACCAAATCAAATACCCATTTGTGCGCAGTTTACAAAATTTTGAAATTTTAACACCCGCATATCGGGGATTAATTTAAGCCCAAAAGCTAAAAACTTAATATTCTAGAACAGCCTATTTTAGACCTCATAAATTGGCGCAAATATCCTAAATTTTTCAAAGTTTGAATTTTGAATCTTCTCTTCCGAAGCCCAATTTGAGTCCAACGCTCAAATTGTCGTCAAAATCGAATTCCACGACCACAAACCCCTGAAAAATGTAATGCATTTCAATGTTGAACCATTTTCACGTATTTAATTACTTCAGAAAGCAGATTTGGAATTCTCGGGCAAATAATAACAATACGCAATCGTGCATTCGAGATTCCCTGATAAATAATGTAACTCGAAAACTAAATATCACGATGCATTAGTAATAAAAGTATTATTTATCATTCCTATTTCATTGACAATATATGGCAGGAGAAATCAGGGTGAAATTTGAACAATTTCAAAAAGTGGTGTTCGCCTTTTTTTCGTGAACTAAGGATGAAGAGCATGAAAGTATACAGGTTTAAGATTCACTGTTTCGATTTTTTCACGCTACATTTTTCTCACACGTTTTTTAAATGGATGAAAATGAAGCGAAATAATATAAGTTATTGATTGACATTGATTTAGGTACTGTAATTTTAACCAGTTAAAATAATCGCATGATTTTTCAAAGATGATTAGGTAAAAATTTTCGAACTAAGCTTATTAAGATTGGCAGTAGGGAGTCGTCCTAAATTCGAAAATTTATATCATTTTGTATCGTGTTCGACTTTTTAAGATCTATCTGGTTTTCTCGATTTTCCAAATAAAAATAAATGAAAAAATGAGAAATGAATCGGTCTTGCCTACATAGTATTTTACTTACCCATCGCGATTAGCGTGATCAACCGGTCTCAAAGTCGAAGCATTTGTACACGTTATAAAGGCAAAAGCCAGCAAAATAGTAAATTCATAATAATTCGGCATTGTCTAGATTTCAACCAGCAACCGCGAGTATTTAGTTGTAAGACTTTTAACTACGAAACTTTCTTCTTTACTTGTGCTGAGAACTTGCAGTACTAGAAATTAAATACGAAGCAACTCCACGCAAAATGATTTCTCATTTTGCGTGGTTTTTTGTGATTGGTGAATTTTCATCTTCGCAGCTTTGTTTGCATAACATTCGGTTACAGTACAAAGTACATAGCAGCGTACCTGTGCTTGCTACGCATGGTCTAGAAATCGGGAAGATACGTTTTCTTAAATCAGCTGATTCAGGTTCAGCGAAAGAAATTGAATGTATCGGATTCAGGATCAATGACAAATTCAATTTTTCTACGAATCGCCTGGCAGAGATTCTAGATTCTATTTCTCATAAATTCTAACTTTCAACGCACATTCGATTTTGGTCAGTATCGAGCAGAGTAAATGATATTAATGTTCGGGGAAAAAAATAAAAAAATAAAAAAATAAATATCTGACATGGCCAAAAATTGTTTTAATGACCTTCTGCGATTCCAAAACGGATTTTTTTGGCCTTGAAAAATGGCTATTCCACACAGATCTCTTCTACAAATTGGGGTAGAAGTTGAAATTTGGTATACATGAAAGCTTTAGAATAAGGACAGCAGAAAAAAATTTAATATGGGTCGTACTTGTGCCTTTTAGGGGTTTTGACTTTACAGTTCCATTGCACCCCCTCCCTGTCATAATAAAAAAGCAGTCAGTCGGTTTTTCTCATTTCTTCAGTCTTTTCTGCACGTATCTCATTTCCTAACTATTCTAAGAAATTGAAATTTGATATTCAGCTGTAGTAGGGAATATAGGAATTCTATATTTTCATTGTAAAGGTATCAGCAATTCATTCCAATATTCGTCTGCACCCTTTACCAGTTATTTAAAAAAAAAATCGCCGAGTGCTTTTTTCTTCTTTAGGCTACTCTTCAAAATTTATACAACTCTCATGGCAAAGTGGAAAAGTAGCACGAAAATAGATGCGAAGAAAGCCGAAAAAAAGATAATAAACTAAGCAAGTTTTCGGAATGAAAATTAATTATATTTTTAATAAAGAAAAAAAAGTATATGCTACATTAAACCTAAATATAAATAATTAATTTAAAAGGAGTGATAAAGTGAGTGTAATTCCTTTATGAAAAAAATGTGTAAGATACCTGTGAACAGACGTTTTCAAGTAGAATATATTTTGAAGTTTACTTGAATGGTATTGTTCTTGCGAACTGTAACTAATACCCGTCGTACAGACTGTGTCAATGAGACTTTTGGTGGTGAAAATGACGCATCTGACACAGATTAACCAATCCGAAGTTTTCATTCGAAAAATTGATAAGTCGGAAAAATAGATAGCTCGCAAATTTAAATTTTTGATTAATTTTTTTCTTTATTCAGGGATACAACTTGAATGTTGTAAAAATTTTCTTCATTTTCAGTGTCACTGACACTGTTTGCGCAACGGGTATGTATTTTGAATCGTACCTAGAACTTTTTGGGTAAAAAAAATTCAGAAAAAAAAATAATAAAAATGAGAAAATTTGCATTTGTATCGCCTACCTACTATATTTATGAACTACTTCAGTTCAGGGGGAATCTTTACCTATGCAACGTCACCATCAACATCTTACAATTAACGTAGTATAATTAAATTAAATTTGAAAAATCATATGCAGTTACCAGTAAAGTACAACAATTCAAATTTCAAACGCTTATTTCTAACAGGATGTCTAACAGGTTATCCAAGTAATACAGTGTTATCCGAAAGTCATTCTTTCATCTCAAATTAAAACGTAGCAGATATAAAAATCGAAAAAAAAATTCAAAAATTAGTTTTTTTTTTGATAATTTTGTGAGATACGTAACATTGGCTAGTACAAAAATCTGCATGATTACCATTTTTTTTATATATTAATGACAGCTATCGGTGAGCGATTTTTAAAGAAGATGACTGTCATTGTGGAAAAAATTTCTGCCAACATGTTGGAAGTGAATCCAGTTGGTGTTGGATTTGGAGCCAAAGCCGCAATGAAAAAGCTGAAATTGGTAGATCAAGTGAAATTTAAAGAACAGTATCCCACTTATTTGAAGGAACTTTTTGAAAAAATGCTCATTCAAGAACCCTATTGACAAAGGTGCTTCTTGTTTATCAGTGGAGGTTATGCTTAACAAGGAGAAAACAAGTGAATGACTACATTTTATTTTGACTAAATTCATCATAGTTGGCATTGCCAGTGGTGTTTAGGTCGATGCTTATCTGAAAAAAAATTCGTACTAGAAGTCGGATCGTACTGATGAACTTTTCATGCGAAAGGTATTTGGCGCGTCGCGTCGGATCATTTTTCAAAAACAACGACTGTACAATTCCTTCAGAATGTTTGCATTTTATTCAACAGAAATGTCTCGGTAGAAAAAAGTTTTTCTGTTGATAAAGATTTCCTGCTACCCAACTTGCATGAAGATGCTTTAATTGTGCAAAGGCAAGTGTATGATTTCATGAAAAGTATTAGTTCAAAACTTGTACAAATTGGAAATAGCGAAAAGTATGCGCAGTTATCTTACAACTGCAAGTACTAAATGGAACGAATGTTGGAGATCAAAAAAAAAAAAAGTGATGATGATGAAGAGGTACTGAACCAAAAAATAATCGCAGGGGGCTAAATTAAATGTTTAGAATTCAAAAAGAAATGTCTCATCTGAAAAAGATGAAGAGATAATTAATATTGATTTTAATTCAAACTATTTGAAGAAAAAACTTTCTTGAAAGCTGTTTTTTTGCTTTTTTAAATTGTTGTTTGTTTTAATTTTGTTTCGTTTATTGTTTTGTTTTTCCATTTTTTTCAATATATTGGTTTGTTATTGTTCAAAGAGATGTCACGTCTTCATGTCTGTTTTTCATGAAGGGGGAGGGGTGTAGAATTATCTACACTGTAAATATGGACATCCTTTTGATAAATGAATATTTGTTAGACACCCCGTTCTACAAATAAATAATTAATTTAGAAAAAATTACATACCTACCTACGTACGTACTTACCTTTGTACGCTAACTATCTACCTATTATGTTAATAAGATTATCTTCCTCCGAACTTATCGAGACTTCCGGAACTCATAGTACCTGCAGTAGATTGACTTTTACCACTACCACCACTTTGAATTGTACTGAGACTGCTTCCATACCCCATGGCATAAGGCTCACGACTGGACCCAGCTTGATTTGCTGGTACTAACGTGTGAGAATGTGCACTTCCAACTACAACTGGTGGTGCTCTTTCGCCTGGTATAATACCATCTAAAAAGTTTGGGTAATTTCCTTCAACTATATAAGCTTTTCGTCTTTGATCCCAAGTGTATTTAAATACGTCGAATTTGTTCATTCCTCTGCCGTATACCGATTTTCTTTGCTGGTCAGCCTGGGTCCGTCCTTGTTTAAATATGCAAGTAATCAACTCTTCTTGCCTTGTTTCCCACAGTGCTCCAGTGCCTGGATCAAGACTCAGATTTTCTAACTTACATGACAGATTATTCCAAATACTGGGATCATAGTTCGTAATGCCTGCTTTCTGAGCAGCTTTTACGCACATGTTCTTTAAAAAAGTTTTGTCGCTTCGACCTTGTGCACAAAAATCATACCTGAAAGTAAAATTATAAATTAAGATTAAATTTTTCTCAAGTTGATGAAGTGCAATAAGAAATGTTTCTCGTTATACGGCTTTTTTAAAAACTGTTCTAGCATCTCTACTCAAAACATATTTGGGAGGTGGCTTTTGTAATATCAACTTCATAGTATATAATGAAGCAAGTATGTTTTTTTCTTTTTGAATTTTATGAGATTCCTAGATGCAGCGAAGAACAGTTCTAGTCCGAATTTCAACTTCAGAAATATAGTCAAAACATTTATTAGAAACTGTTTTAAAGACAAAAGATATCCCAGTGAGAAGGGCGATTTGAAGCGAGAAAAATTAGTAAAAATGATAATTTTTCGCATTTTTGAAGATCTACCACCAACAAAATTCTGAAAAAAATTCGTTCTATACCGGGTGTTCCGCATTAACCTCGTCATCCTAATACCGTTGATAGGTTAACTCATGAAACTTACACGTATAATGGTAAGCCTACCCAAAAATTGAAGGGACTTACATATGCTGTTTTCAGTATTTCATTTCCACTTAAAGCTGCCGCTTATTTTGAAAATTTTTAGAAAAAAAATTAATGATGATAAAAATTTGCTATTTGCTCTAAAGCATAGTGTATAGTCTCGAGTATTTGTAGTATATAAATGAAGAGTAGGGGTGGAATGGTTTGCCAACTGTAACGATTCACGTACATATGAAGAAAACACAGTAAAGAATTTTCAATTCTTTTAGTTTTTTGCGAATAACCTCTGAAAAAGTTACTACGAACTACCCACTAAAAATCTTTAAAGCGAGTAGCAGTACACTCCCTCCTCCACCACTCAAATGTCCCAAGCAGAAACTTTGAAGGTTGCTTCCTAATGGAGAAAAAGAAATGAAATCAACCTTACCTTTCTCTTCAGTTCTAAAAAAATAAAAACTTTACAATCTCTTTCATCGTGAATTTTTAATCGAAAACTTCGAAACAAAAACGCCAAGTTTTTACCAAATTACCCCCAGCCTTAACTTGAGACATATCCATGTCAAAAAATTTCAAAATATTCTCAATTTTGGGGGGTTTTCTCAAGATTTGACATAATTTACCACTCAAAATACAAAAATCACCCGCAAGGACGCACATCTTAAAACACAAAATTTTATGAAACTACCTGGTTCTTGTGTAAAAAAAGGTTTGAAATTTTCTTTTGCTCATTTCTCCACACCTATTGGCTAAAAAATTTTGAAAAAATTCTGGAATATAGCCTCCTCCTGTCACTACACATTATAGTTAGTTTAAATTTTCTAGCATAAACATACCTTTTTATGACGAGTTTTTAATGAGAAATATGCGATTTTTCACTATAGCGATGGATGGGAGTGGGGCGTGGGTGATTCTTGTACTCAATTTTTTTTTTGTTTTTTGAAATCCCGAACAGTGTTTTTGTGATAATTTTCGAAATCTGAGTACCGGGTCAAATCACCATTTTAACCGCTAGTATCTTTTGACAGAAAATCATTGTGATTGGCAACATTGAAAAAAATAGTTTCACAAAAACATTGAGATTTTTCATGGCGGTTAAAAGTGACGATTTTCACATTATGACTCTCAGCTCTAAGACATATCCCAGTCAAAAAATTCCTGAATTTTCGGATTTTTGGAAATGTTTTCCACACTATTTTGAGAGCATTTTGAAATTATTTTGGCATGATCTTTTGCAATTTTTCAAAAAAAAAAGCAAAATTTGGCTTTGAATTATTCTGAAACAGAAAACAATGGACGAATGTACGCATTTTTCAATACACACTTCAACTTACCCTTTCCGATTAGCATGATCAACTGGTCTTAAAGTCGAAGCGGTTGCATATGATACGCTGGCAACAACCAGCAAAACCGAAAGATGTTGATAATTCGACATTTTTGTAAGTTTTTCAACCGCAGGGAGTGACAAGACGTGCAACTATGAAATCTATTTCATTTATGATCACTACTTATAGATTTTTAAAAACTAAATACGAAGTATGTAGTTCTACAAAAATTTTCCATTGTTCATCTTTAATATATATAGCATACATCTGTTTAAACTTGACATTGAGACGTACAGTCGTGCCAGATTATTGTTTGCATAGGTTTTCGAAACTTACTTGATACCGAAAATTTATCGTCGATCGTTTGTACTGTACTAGCATGATGATGAATTCATTTTCTATAAATAATTTGAAATAAAATATCGTTTGTAGCTAACTGAATGATTGTTTTAGAAGTATGAGATCATCAAAAACATCATTGCAGTTTTTTAAACTGTTGAGGGTACTTATGTGAGAATTGTTTAGTTTATAGACTTAAGAACAGGAATACTTTGTAATGTTATTTTTTTCATCAGTGGTGGTCTAGTGGGGGTATATGTAAATATTTTAGTATGTAAGGAGGAGGGGCGTTTTTTTAATTACGTTTCAATTCAGTACAACGAATCGTACGAAAAAAACAATTGTACCGATACTCCTCCCTCCTAAAAATTTGGAAGCGAGTGAAAGGGATCCATTTAAGTCAGAGAAATTAAAATATTGATAAATTTGATAGCGAAAAACTTGAAATCCTTCATTATTCTTTGCAAAACTTACTGACTTGTTATTTTTAGTGATTAAAAAAATTTACTTTTTTTTCAAATTTCCACCTTCACTTCGCTGGAGCGTACATAAGTTTCTCCAAGCATCGACGGTAATATATATTTATATCGCTTTTAAGGATAATTTTTTCTCAAAATTTAGTTAATTTTCAAGATCAAGGCTAAGTTGAAAAGAAGTACGAAAATGGTTGCGAAAAACACCTTAATTTTCGTTTCTGTATTAATTAACCTGATTTTCTTTATCATATTGCCGTAGAAGACGATTGAGATCCTTTTTTGGCCATGTCAGATATTCATTGTGTTCATTTCATGGCTGCATGTCCTCAACCCCACCCATATGGGGTTGAAGAGTAAAAGTGGAACCAATCGTTTGTGCTTCGTTTGTGCTCACCCATCTCAACCCCTATTTCAAAAAAATACACTTGGGTGGGACTGGAGATGTGTAAATTTTGAAAGGGTGCTAGGGGCTCAAAACTAGTGTCAGTTGTTTGTGCTTCGTTAGTGCTGGGAAAGACAACTGTGTCTGTTTGTATGAAATTTTAAATGCATCAATATGTACCTACCTACCTATCTACCTGCATGTGGGTAGGTATTCTTAATTACTGTGTGTACCTGTGGATTAGGGCATTTCGATTTTAGGTAAATTTTGAAATTTTAAACTAAAAAGAGGTGGGATTGGGTTCATGTTTGAGGCCCCAAATTTTTACCACGTTCATTTGACGTCATTTCACAAATTTTTCATTACCCCTTTGCAACTATCAAAAAAGAAACTAAAATGGAAACACTCTACAGGTGTACATATTAATCAAAAATATCTACCCGAATTCAGGTAGATAGGTAGGTACCTGTTGATACATTCTTACAAGCAGACGAAGTTGTATTTCCCAGCACAAACGATTGACACTAATTTCGACTTCCCAGCACTCTCTCAAAATTTTCACGCCTTTAGCCCCGCCCAATCGTGTTTTTTAAAATAAGGGTTGAAGGGGATGAGTACAAACGAAATTAATTCATGCACAAACGTGCACAAACGAAACACATACGATTGTTACCACTTTTACTCCTCAATCCCATATCGATGGAGCTGGGAACATGCAGCATCATTTTATTTTCCATTTCCAGAACCAAAAATCATTTTCTCACCTCGATACCGACCAAAATCAGTCAAATTCGGGAATGAGCTGATATTTTCGGCAGATTTCATACTTTTGAGTGGAGATGACCTTGGGTCAAAATTGTGTTAGACCTACATTTGGGAAAGAACGGGGTGGGGCGAAGAGGTTGAAATTGCAAAAAATAAATGTATTTCTTAAGTCAATCGATAAAGAATCAAAAATTGTAGTTCATATTCAGATATCAGCTAGTTTTCTCCTTTTTGACCATGAAAACTCAAATTGAGATAGAGGGTTGAAAGTTGGCATTTACATTTAGTAGGGAATCTAGATGTGGTTGAGGTTGGTGGTACATGTGTACTATCGAGATACATACTTGAGCTAAGTTTCAGACCACCAACTTGCTTTTCGAGAAGATCCCTTTTTCTGAAAAATGCTCTTAATTTTTTTTTGAAAGCGCTAATTGATCGATTCGAGCAATTTTTTGTTATATTCTGAATTTGTATGAGAGTCATCTTTGAAGAAATCAGCACCCCCTTCAACACAAAATATACCTCCAAAATCACCTTTTGAAATTTTATTCATTTATTTTTAAAAAGGATACTGGTTTGGTATCATTTTGAAACTGTACTTTTTGAATATTTACTTGACCCCTTTATCACGTATTTTTTGTTTTCAAAATTTAAGTTCATACGAGCTATGGTTAAATTCTGAAAAAGCTTGAAATGGGAGTAAGCGGAGTTATACTAAAAAAGTATGAAAATGTCAAAATTTATTCAGCTTGATTATCCATGTCATATTGTCAATGAAACCAGGCTATGATGGATTATTGACCTACCTGCGGATAAGGGGAATAATATCAACAAAATCTATTTTGGGGTCTTAGAAGACCATTACAATCATTTTTGACCATACCAGATATTTAAAAAAATTATTTTCTTTACGAAGATCAAATTCATTTACTTTGCACGATATTGAGAAAAATCTTTTTAATTTGGTCAATAGGATCAATTTGGCGACAGGTTAGATATATATCAGTGGGGATGAGCTGGGATCAAAAGTCATTTATACCCCAATCTGGTGGAGGAGATGCTGTGGGGTCAATAGAAAATCCAATGTTGTACAACGTTTCCAAAAAATCAACTGTCTAGGTCAATTAGATGGGTTGATATCAGGGGTTTACCCCTTTTTGACCTTGAAAAAAGGCTATTCCTTCCTATCTCCTCTCAAAATTGAGCTAGGAAGTTTAAATTTGGTATGTAGATTTGGTATTGGCCATGGATGTACCTTTTGAGGGTCTCAACTTTTCAGCCTCACTGCATCCGCTCACAGCCCCCAAAATTGAGTGTTTTGTTCATTTTTTCTTATACTTTGAGTATATTCCTCGTATACCTCCGCCCCCCCCCCACTAATTTAGCTGGGAAGTCGAAATTTGTTGCTATATAGATCCAACATAAGTCCCAGATGTGCCTTTTGGTGGCGTCAACTCTTTTGTACTATTGCATTGCCCTTACCCTTACTACTGATTAGGAAGATAGTATTGCAAAGCGATGAAGATGTGAGAGCCCATTCTGGACCCCAGCAGCAAGTAGCATCCTCACTGCAATTTTTGGACTCTGGATATGTTCATGATATTTGGTGTTGTTTCCGCATTAATCGAACTGCTTGACGCGAATATAAATACAGATTTTTAGTACGACCTTTAAAAGTACCTCATTCTGAAAGGGAGATTTACCTTCGCCTTCAAAATTAAGCTCGATATTAATTAACCAACGCTCCTTTAGACAGTTAATTATTGTATAAAATACCACCTCATTGTTTTAGAATTAAAAATACCAACCCTTCCCCTGCAGTCATTTACATTCCGAGACACTTCTTTTGAGCGCTCATTCGTCCTTGTGCCTGCACCCTGGGCTTCAGACATTCGTTTACAAGTAAATACAACATCTCCCTTAAACTAACCGTATAAACTTACTTTCCTCCACTACAAAATCCGGTTAAAGAAAGAAAAAAGATGCCAATTTTGCAGATATACCTTTCGTGTAAATTCACATGTCAAAAAACTATGTGAATCGATCAATTAGCCATGATTGTTTTTCAGAAAAAGGACTTCCCTTGAAAATCAGTGACCAGTAAGACTGGAGGTCCACAACTTTAGTCTGGTATGTATCTCAATAGTATGCATGTTAGGATGGATCGAAAAAAAACATCCCTCAGATTTTGACCAAACTCACATAGGTGGTTGGCTTTGAGTTGAAAACCTATTATACAAAATTTTGTCACCCTGGTCTTCAGAGTGGGGTAATTAAAAAAAAAAAACGCGGTTTTTTGTCATCTTCACCCGCGAAGGGTGGTGTGGAACCTTAGTCATAAAGCTAAAAAAGAGCGATTTAAATTTCTGTGTCTCTCGGTACCATTGGCATCTCGATCCGATACCACTTATAACCATTTACGAGACGGTTGAAAAGTTGCAGGTTGTGAAAATCGACATTTCTGATTTTTCAAAAAAATACAACAAAATCCACAAGGGTAAATTTACGCATGGTCATGCCCTGTACAGCCTTTATTAGGTATCTTGAGTAGTTTTTTGTACGGTTTTTGTTATTTTCCAAGTTTGCCCCTCTCATATCTCCATTCCACTTTAAGCAAAGGAGTTTGAGGTTCGTTGAATTTTTCGCGAGTTTTACCATGTTGGAAAAAACTGAATTAGGAGACTGAAATCTGTCTTATCACATCGATTTAAAGTCATATGACGAGTATTGTAATTACGGCACTGTTGGAGCATTTCTCAAAAAAAAAAACAAAATTGAACCTAATTTAGACTCATACATCAGCGTCAGTATTTTGCACTTATATGTATTCAATTCACTTTTTCGTTTTCTTAATGTGATTAATAAGTGATCAAAAATTAACTAAGTTTTTGAGATGCGACTAAATTATATTTTAAATGAAGGAAAAAATTCTTATGTGTGCTATATTAAACTTAAACATAGATTAGTGGTAAAGCAGCAATAAATTATAATTACTTCAAATCTTTAACTATGCGACAGTACAAACGCCATTTAGCAATCGATTATTTACTTAACCTTGTTGATGTAGATTACCTTCCTCCATAGTTGAGACTACTGGAACTGATGGTACCACCACTGGTTTTACTTCTAACGCTACCACCACTTCGTTGGCCGCTACTCTGGATTGTGCTGAGACTATCCGGATTGAAAAGAGCCGAACTTCCCAATCCCCCCATATCATGAGGATCACGACTACTGCTAGCTTGATTTGCTGGTACTAATGTGTGGGCGTGTGCGCTTCCAACATCAACCATTGGAGCCTTTTGACCTGGTATAATACCATCTAAAAAATTGGGATAGTTCCCTTCAGCTGTATAAGCTTTTCGTCTCTGATCCCAAGTGTATTTAAATGCGTCGAATTTCGTTAATCCTCTGCCGTATACAGATTTCCTTTGCTGGTCAGCCTGAGTCCGCCCCTGTTTAAATACGCAAGTAAGCAGCTCTTCTTGTTTTGTTTCCCATGGTTTTCCAGTGCCAGGGTCAAGACTCAGATTTTCTGACTTGCAAGACAGATTATTCCATATACTCGGATCGTAGTTTGTAATGCCAGCCTTTTGAGCTGCTTTGACGCACATATTCTTTAGAAGTGGTTTGTTGTTTCGACCTGCTAGACAGAAATCATACCTAAAACAGAAATGATGTATTAGAATAAAAAGAAATTATATCTTTGTCGTGACGTTTAAATGTGTAGTATGATGAAGCAAGCCTCGTTAGTTTTTTTTTCCAATTTGTGGGATGCATAGGTGGTGATAATGGCAGAGGGACATGGTAAGGGCTCAAGCCCGCCAGTGTTGAAATAACTCCTTCAAATGTTCTCGCGAAAATGTTAAAATTAACACTTTACAAATGTAAAATCAGAAAAAATTATAATTTTTCAGTTCTTCAGTTCACAGGTGCCCTTGAATATTTATTTTTAGACCTTTCATTCGTGGTATTTTTCAAAATTTTTTCCCTCGCTTCACTTGGGTAATACTTCCTGCTGATTTTTCTGCAGTAAATTTTCTCGTCATATATGAACAGAAATGTCGAAAGCCAACAAAAAAACGCACACAACCGTTTTAACGTTTCCCCCCCCCCAGAAATAAGTAGAATGTACTAAAGCTCTACCCCCCCCCCGTTTGGTCTCATCTCCGCCTTTGCTGGAACGTGAGACGCATAGCCACTGTGAAGAAGTATAGTTAGTGAAATGATTCAAACTGTGTTATGTATCTCATGGTAGCCATTTTCAACCGAGACGAATGAAAAATTTTGTCGCATATACAGGATGTCCGAAAATAATTTCCATAGTACCCACTAAAATTGTGGATTTTTGAATTTTTAAAAATTGAAACAGCTTCAGTAATCTACGACCAGTTATTAAAAAATTTCCAAAAAAAGAATGTTTCAAATAAATGTTGACGAAATTTGAACCTAGATTATTTTTCATCTTACAACTTTTTCGTTGAATTTCTCGAGGTGCCTACGTACATCACCCTTGTACCACTAGATGAAAAAATTTTTCATATGAAAAATAACCCTGTTTTAATAATTTACAATCCACATTAAAAATTTCTTAAAATTTTGAAATTTTTGATGATTTAATAAAAAAAAACGAGATGCGAAAAAAATTTCATCCCTTAATTGTAGACAACTTTGCAAATTTGAAAAAATTTGCTTAAGAATTGTAGAATACAAAAATTAATACGCAGAATTTATAGAAATTTCAAAAATATTCAGAGTGATTTCAGAAAATGAAGAGCTTAAAATTTCATCAGCGAGCTGTTTTACCGCGAATAAAAACCAACTTCCATTAAATGGTTTGAAATGTCGCTCGTCTTACCCGATTATCGTCTTTATTTATCTATTTTTTAAATTACGTTTTTGAGTATTACTAAAAATTGAACTACGGCGAGTAGAATTGAAAAATTATGGCCGATTGTGTAAAACAGATATTTTACTTTCATTTCTGGGGGGGCATTTATCCAAAAGAAATTTTCTTCCTAGTTTTCCAAATTGCTCTAAAAGAAAAAATTCAAAAGTTGACATTAAAAGAAATAATAAAAACTTCTGACCACAGTTTTCGAAATTTTGGAAAATTTTTGAGTGAATTTTGGAAAATTTGAAGAGATTGTGTTCAGGAGCTGAAATTTTTTCCACGCTATACTGTTTTATGAACATTTTGCAATTATTGAAATTCCATCTTTTGTGATTTAAAAAAAAAAAACAAAATTTGACTGTGAATTTTTTGAGAATGAAAAATAATCAGCGAATGTACATATTTTTTTAAACACTATTCAACTTACCCATCCCTATTAGCATGATCAACTGGTCTGAGAGTCGAAGATGTTGCATATGTTACGCAGGCAACTACCATTAAAACCGATAGATGTTGATAATTCGACATGTCTGTTAAGATTTTCAACCAGAGAAGTAGACAGTACGTTTAGCTATGAAACTTATTTCATTTATGATCAGGATTAACAAATTTGTTGTAACTAAATATGAAGTCATTCTACAAAAACTATCCATAACACACCTTTAATATGATATGCACCTGAGTAAACTTGACATTAAGATATACATTTGTATCTGACTACTGTTTACACAGATTTACGAACGAATCGTTTTGAAATTTTTATATTGTCTTCAGTCTGTGGTGGGAAACAGCTGTACAGTATTTCAAGGAAGTTTGCTCGTAACGTACATCTAATTTTGTTTCAAGTTTATCCCACTCATATCTCTGTTCCAAATTTAACCTAAAGAATTGAAGTTCGTCGAATGAGTTTATAGAAATGAATCATGAAACCGTAATTTATACCATATCGATTCAACACATTTTGAAGTACTGTTTTGGGCATGGCTAAAAAAAACGAAATTGTATATTTACATGAACTTTTTGTTTTCTTGATGTGATGAATACGTAAATGATAATGAATCAACAAAGTTTTTGGGATGCGACTAAATTATATTTTTAATGAAAAAAAAATTCTTACTCATGTGCTATTTCAAACCTGATAATAACTATAAATACTTACTGAAGATCATTTGATTACTTAAATGTAGTGGTAGAGAAACAATAAAACATATTTATGTACGTGTGAGATGATATTCATTTGTTGCGATCTGATTTTTTTTATTCGTGATTTTGACCATAGAACTGTAAACTGGTAAATATTTTGAACATTGAAACTGTTGTAAAAAAAAAATCATAAAAAATTTATGTTGGTAGTTTACCAACTGAGTATTGACAAACAGTTTCTGTTCAGAGAGAAGTTTTCAAATGTTCCTATTGTGAGATAATTGCATTTCTATCCATGTGACACTACCATTACCATTTGGCAATCCATGTATACTTAATATTATTAAAATTAATTACATTCAAAAAAACATATGCCATTACCAGTGGTGTGCAATATACAAACATAGTACCATGCATACTTATTTATTGATAAATATTATTATTTAAATTTAAAACGATTATTTCTATGAATAAATAATAATACGTATTGAAAAAATTACGTACTTACCTAGTTACCTACCTACGTTATTTATCAACATATTATGTTGATAAGATTACCTTCCTCCATGCTTGAGACTTCCAGAACTGATAGTTGCTGCACTGACTTGACTTTTATCACTACCACCACTTTGTTGACCACTACTCTGAATTGTACTGAGACTGCTTCCATAGCCCATGGCATAAGGCTCACGACTGGGTCCAGCTTGATTTGCTGGTACTAATGTGTGAGCATGTGCGCTTCCAACTACAACTGGTGGTGCTTTTTCACCAGGTATAATACCATCCAGAAAGTTTGGGTAGTTTCCTTCAGCTATATAAGCTTTTCGTATTTGATCCCAAGTGTATTTGAATACATCGAATTTGTTTATTCCTCTGCCGTATACCGATTTTCTTTGCTGGTCAGCCTGGGTCCGCCCTTGTTTAAATACGCAAGTAATCAATTCTTCTTGCTTTGTTTCCCATGGTCCTCGAGTGCCTGGATCAAGACTCAGATTTTCTGTTTTGCAAGACAGATTATTCCAAATATTCGGATCATAGTTTGTAATGCGTTCCTTTTGAGCTGCTTTGAGGCACATGTTCTTTAGAAGTGATTTTTCAGTTCGACCTTGTTGACAAAAATCATATCTAAAAGGAAATCATGTGTTAGGATCGCAAAAAAAAACTTAATTAAAAAATAAGAAAAACCAACCAAAAAACAACTTTTTGGGGCTAAGAGAGGATTCAGTAAGTATGAAAAGTTGAATCTCTCAAAAGGCATATTCATGGTCCTTACTAAATTTACATACAAAATGTCAACTTCTTAACTTATTTTGAAGGGGAGACTGGAGAGGAAAACCCTATTTTCTAGGTCAAAAAGGGACAAAACATATATATCCTCTGCGACCTAAAAGGCTGATTTTTGGATATGTTACAGAACTTTGGATTGCGTTTCAATTTACTTAAAAAGGAACATTTTTCGTATTGTTAGTCCCTCAGCACCCTCCTCTATATTTAGACAGAACTGAATTTCGGCCCCAGGTCATCCCCATATTTGCCAAATTTAATTGATTTTGGTCGGTGTTGACCTGAGCATTAATTTCGGGAGGGGGGGGGAGAATTAAAGAAATATAAATAAATATCTGACATGACCAAAAATGGTCTTGATGGCCTTCTAGGACTCTAAATCGGGTATTTGTTGATAGCCTCCCACCCACCATAGTTTGATGGACCGTTCCATAGCCTAGTTTTCATTAACAATATGACATAGAAAATCTGGCTAAAATATCTCAGTGAAAATGACCATTTGTAGCTGGTTTGAAACTCTTCCCTGAATAAAATATTTTGTGAATATGCATCCGTCAAACAATGATTTGAAGAAATTTGACAAAAATAGTTAAAAAATAGGAAAAAAATCGTTAAAAATTATGCGTTGAAAATTTTGTAAAAATGTGGTAAAAATAGGTAATAAGTGCAATAAATTGATGAAAAATCATAAAAAAATGTGGAAAAATGGGTGAAAATTTTCCTAGAATATAATAAAAATCGTTTACATTCATTAAAAGCTCTGTAAAAGTTTCGAAATTAACGTGTAATAAGTATAAAAAATGATTAAAAATAATGAAAAATTCTTAAAAAATGGATGAAAATGGGCCTGGAATATTAAAAAAGTCGTTGAAAGTCATCAAAAATTGGGTAAAAAATTGATTAAATTGGTTAAGAAGTGCACAAAATTGATTATCCATTATGAAAAAATGTTACAAATTACGCAAAATTTTGACAAAAACGGGTAAGAAGTGCAAGAAATTGATCAGAACTTATGAAAAAATGTTAAATAATGATTGAAAATTGGCCTAAATTACGCAAAAAATCGTGGAAAATCGTTTAAAATTGTGTGAAAAGTGCAAAAAACTGATTTAAAATAATGAAAAAATGCTGAAAATTGAGTAAAAATTTAGCATAAAATTTATTTAAATTATGAATAAAGTTAGAGAAAATCGTCGAAAATTGGATAAAAATTTGATAAAAACGAGTGAAAAATAAAAAAAATCGATCAAAAATCATTAAAGAAAAGAAGTTGAAAAATAGTAAATAGTATAAAATTTACCTAAATTACAGTAAAAATTTGATAAAATTGAGTAAAGAGTAGAAAAAATTGATTAAAAGTTATGAAAAAATTTGAAAAATGGTTTGTTTAAGTTTAACGTTAATGATGTATAAAATTGTTGAAAAATAAGTAGAAATTGACCTAAAATATGAAAAAAATTGTTTAAAATGGTCGAAAATTAGGAGAAATTAAACAAAACGAATGAACAAAAAATTGAACAGTGGATGATAATTGGCCTAAATTTTCGGTAAAATCATCAGAAACTGGATAAAAAGAACAGAAAATTGAACAGAAGTCGTGAAGAAATGTTGAAAAGTGGATGAAAATTGACCTACTTGTACATTATGAAATCATGAAAATCAGTAGACTTGGTCGAATTTATTATTTCTTCAACTTTTGTAATTGCCGTTACTCTATCTCTGCTTTTTAAACCAATTTAAACTTATAAAATCGACTATTACAGTTCTGTTGAATTTTTTTTCCACATTTTTGTTTTTGTTATGTTTAACGAAATGAAAAGTTATGAAATCAGTATGGAACTAGGCTATCGCGTAAAACTCCATCCTGCTGTAGCCCTATACGTGACATAGGCCTAAATAATCTTTTTATTAACCTTCCTCCCTTTTCCTTCACCTATGAAAAATACTAGCATCTAAAATTTTATCAAGTGACCAATTACAAAAAATTGCAATCAAGTAGGCAATGTAATGAGTGGACCTTATAGGAAAAATTTTTTCCAGCGAAACTTGTCGTATAAAAATTTTGTCTGCCTGGATAGTTGAAGGAGCAGAGCTCGTTCAAAAAATCGAGATTAGCAAAACTTCAAAATAACACAATTTGTTGCAAAAATGTTTCACTACAACATTCAGTACTAAAATCGGTAATTTGTAGGAATTTCTTTCGTTAAATTTTTCATTTTAAAAAAATAGTAGAGAAATTTTCCAAAATAAAATTTTAACAAATGGGCGATTTTTGTACTGGACCCATTTTTGAGTGGATTTTACCTTATGAAAATTTTGTCTTCAGGAGATGAAATTTTTTTCACTTCGTTTTGAGATCATTACGTCACTGTTATGATCTCACCTTTTGTCATTTTTCAGAAAAAGAAAAACAAAATTTGACTCTGAATTTTTTGAGAACAAAAAAATAATATACGAATGTGAACATTTTTCTGGGTACAATTTAACTTACCCTTTCCGATTAGCATGATCAACTGGTCTTAAAGTCGAAGATGTTGCATATGTTACGCAGGCAACTACCATTAAAACTGAACGATGTTGATTGTTCGACATTTCTATATGTTTTTCAACTGTAGATAATGACAAGTCGTGCAGCTATGAAATTTATTTCATTTATGATCACGATTTACAAATTTTTAAAAACCGAATACAAAGTAATTCTGCAAAAATTTTCCACTACACTTGTTTAATGCGAGTATAATATGCATCTAGGTAAAGTTGACATTAAGACATACAGGCGCACCTAACTATTGTTTACACAGATTTACGAAATTTATCTAACATTCGAATCGTATGACGCCAAAATTTCAACACTGACTATTTGAAATCTTGTTCATTTGACGATTTCTGTATAGTGCTTACCAGCATAACAATGGATTAATTTTCAATGTTATCATTTGCTCCTTGTGAATGTAGACTTGGCCGAAATAATTTAAAAAAAAAGATCGTTCGTTGTTATTCTAAATGACGATGAGTTTCCACTGTTTCAAATAATTGGATTAACTAGTCTGCATGTCCGCTTTTTTCTTTTAAAAACCTTGTGGCGAAATCGCCACAGACATTATCTCATCAATAGGACTACGACTCACTTTCCTGGCTTACGATATTGTATGGTTAAGATACAAACATTTGGTTGAAGATTCACTTCACGTTTTCCAAAGTTTGTAGCGATGTAACTCTGTTGTTGTTATTCCTATTGTTTGATGCACAGTCGTACGGTAATCTAGTAAAAAGCTATTTACAACTTATTCAACGACAATACCGATAACAGGTTCTTTTCAAATTTATGTTTGACCGTACCAACTACTACTTCTGTTGCCATATTACTCTGTAAACTATTTAAACCAGAATCAAATGTTATAAAACATATGTAAAAATCAGCCTTTTACGTCGATTTGCAGTGGAGAAATGAGCGAGTTTTCTCCTTTTTGATCTTGAAAAATGGCTATTCCACGAGTAAGAGTGGTTTTGTTGTATGGTTTTTGTAATTTTTTGATTTTATCCGATTCATAGCCTATACCTTCATCAAATCAAGCTAAGAAATCAAGTTCGTTGAATATTAAGTGAGTTTTACCATTTGCAAAAAAAGAAATTATGAAATTAAAATTTCTAGCCCATCGAATTGAGATCATTTTACAAGTATTGCGACCTTGGTCTTTTTATTTTCAATGTGGCGAATAAATGTTAATGAATCAATCAAGTTTTCGAGATGCAACTTAATTTTATTTTTAACAAAGAAAATAAACTTTAAAATAATTATGTGCTACAACATTCGACTTAAAAATAAATAATTAATTCAAGAGGTGTAATAGAGTGGCGATAGTTGAACTATTGCAAAAAAAAATGCTCCCACATTACACCAGTAAAAAGCTATTTGACGGCTGATTCTTAATTTAGAAGGTATTTTAAAAAAGTGAGTCCGGGTGCCATTTTTTTCTATTCCCTCCCCTCCTGAGGTTCCATCCCTTTTTCTTAAAAATGCCTTCATCTCCCCTTTCATCAGTTATACAAAAAAATTGTTCGGGTAATAGTTTTTTCTTGAAGAATTTTCTATATTTTTGGTTATTACAAAAATTCAATTCGGAGCAATCCTTGGGCTCCAAATTTCAAAAATCTATGTACAGAAATAACCATAATTAAATTATTTCCTTTTATTATAAAAAATATCCAAGATAACGCAGAATTTGTAATAACGTAAAACATTCAGATTAAAATTTCATGCCCAAGCAGTTTATCTCCATGCCCCCATCACCATCCCCAAAAATTGATTTTTTTTAAACAAAACATCGGTAAATGAAATAAACGTGTCAGAAAACCCTAAATTCAAGTTTTCAGATCTCTGAGTTGATTTGGGCGCCTTTAAGAAGCTTTCAAAATTCAAAAACAGCATTATACATATGAAATATAAGCGAAAAAATTAAATTCAGCAATCCTGCGATTAACGAGAGCTTCCAGTGCATTTTTAAAGTTTTCCTCGGTATTTTCTAATCTACACCAAACATTCTGCAATTAACTTCGACACCTTAAAACTTGCGTTTGGGGTTTTCTGACATGCTCATTCCAACAGATGTTTTGTTAAAAAAAAAAAAAAAAATTCAAGTGGGTGAGGGATGGGACATGAAGATTAATTTCTTGGGTGTAAAATCTTTTCTGTGAGTAGATTTTTGAAATTTGGAGCCCAAGGATTACTCCGAATGAAATTTTTGTAAGAACCAAAAATATGGAGAAGCTTCTAGAAAAAACTGTTACCCGAACAATTTTTTTTGTAGAACCGATAGAAGGGGAAATAAAGGCATTTTTAAGAAAGGGGTTGGATCTCTAGAGAGGGAGGAGGTAGAAAAAATGGCATCCAGGCTTATTATTTTTCTAAATACCTTCTAGATTAAGAATCAATCGTCAAATTGCTTTTTACATTCTGTGCGAAAGGATGCAGTAATTTGACTACCGTTTTTGCAAATTGTAAACAGGTACCATATTTCGGATTGTACAATAAATACTATAAAGAATAAGCATTTGTATAGCGTACCGACTATATTTACGAACTGTTTTGGTTCAAAGGGAGTTTCTACCTATCACCAGTAACGTCTTGATATCGATTGTTATTAAAGTTTTGTGTTTTTTAAGAAATTAGAGCAAACATATATTTTTCACGAACTGTTTATATTTCGAGAAATTAACAGAGACGATCATGTTAGAACACTCCAAGACTAATA